>JAZKJV010007164.1:0-310915 GCA_037367405.1 Ottelia alismoides
TGAACAACTCCTCTAGAAACACTAGGGAGAAAAGGAATTTTCTCACCCAGTACAGAGAGGGCATGCAATTCACAAGATAACAAGTTGTAAGAACTGCATATCCTCAGAATGAATGAGGGGCACGACTCATAATAAGAAGAGTTCGAGTAACGTCAAGTAAGTGGCAATGTTTTCGTTTTGCAACACCATTTTGTTGAGCCATATAGGCACATGAAGTTTGAAGAACAATACCACGAGATGAGAAGAACTCTGAAAGTGCATGAGTATAGAATTCTAATGCATTATTAGTTTGTACAAATTTGATTGAAGAGAAAAAAATATCCTGTACTTCATTGATAGAAGATTAGATCACATATCCATGCTCAGATTTATTCTTTAATAAGAAGACCCATGACAAACGAGAAAAATCAGCAATACTAACTAGGTAAAATGTGTGTCCCTGGTAATTGGTACACGACTCGGATCCCAAATGTCAACATGAAATAACTCAAAAAGGAAGCTAATGCTCCTATCTGACGACTAGGAAAAGCAGATCGATGGTGCTTCCTAACTGTCATGCCTCGCACTGGAAGGATGAGCGAGGTAGACCATGAGGGGAATGCGACACATCTTCTGAAGGGGAAGGTGACCAAAGCATAGGTGCCTCATGAATGGGAAGATTGGTCTATAGTATGAGAGGATAAGCCAGCATATGGAGTTCGAACTAGTCGATAAGACCTCCTTGCTCACGGACACAGCAAATCACCCTACCCCGTAAGAATGTACTGAAATACAAGAGAAGATGGGTCGAAAATAGCATGACAATACAAGCTCTTTGTAATCTAGCTAATAGACAATAAATTCATAGAGAAATCACGAGCATGTAGCACATTATATAAATGCATCGAAGGCGTCAAATTGATCTCCCCCAGTCATGTAATTGGGGAATGAGCACCATCGGCTATGACAATTGTTCTGCCAGGGAGAACATGTCTGTAAGCATCAAAATGACTCTATCTCCACACATGTGATGTGACGCTCCGGAATCCATAATCTATTCTGTAATATCATATCCATGATAACTGTAAAGCATAGATGTTACCTGAGGTACTAGTAAAGAAGAAGTATTAGTAGAGGCAGAGGCGGAAACGTCTGAATTGCCTTCTAAAGCAAGCAAGGAAGCAATGGGACCAACTGGGGGCATAATGTCCCTCAATCAAGCTACGAGGCCATCAAACCTCTGATCAGATCATGAAAAAGCAGTAGGGGGCTCATCCTACACGAGCATACACAATCCTCTAGGTGATGCATTGCACCTAGCAGCACAGTTGCATCCGAAATCACTCGACGGGATAGGCAGGTAGCACGGTTGGCATTCTCGATTTCGCATTTATACACTTAAGACTCGAAGTAGAATTAAGTGTAACCACATTAGATTTTATTCTGAGTATTAGTATTGTGAGAGGTATTCGAGGATATGATTTAAAGTTGGAGATCTAGGTTATGGCTTTTATTGTTCTGGTTCGAAGAAAGGTCCTTACGGGATAACCCAAGATGACTACCAAGTTCAAGCCTAACGGAGTCTACCGAGTCGCATACTTGTTTGTGCTTGTTTAATATGAAAAATGATCCACGATTGGATATCCTTATTTGCATTTTATATCGTTGCGGAATATAACCAACAGTAAAAATCTTGCGATCAATATAGTAGTGCAAATAATTATTAAATCAATAAATGAAATCAATGAATATGTGGTCCAATGCAAATTAGAATAACTTGGTATAATTCGATTGGTATAATATCTGCATGTCACTAGATAGCGTTTGAGTATACATGTCTTTCTTACCTTTGCATTAATGGTTAGTGTTTATCTAGTTATTACACAATTGATCATAACATTATTCTCGTGTGAACCCAACATGTGTAGCTGATAGCTTGAGGAGATCAAGCTTCTAGTCATCATATTCATACCAGATAGGGTATATACTTTTAGAGTAACTTATTTGCTTTCGTTATTTTCATATTTTCTTTGAGATACAATGTAATGAGATAAATTTGAGAGCTTCTGCTATACATTTTAATGTTATAATTTGGATCTTATTTTCTGGATGTGGACTTGATTAGTATGATTAATGAAAATGAAATGATTGTGATTAAATTTGATTTCGTTTGTTCTCCTATCGTTATATATTTCAAATGTTAATTTAATGTACGTAATTCGATTTGTTGAGTATCAGATATTATGGGCATATTTGGAGAGTAAGTTCGACGTCTCCGTCGCATCGGTTTCGATAGCCGGAGGGATGGGGTGTCACAATGTGCAACTCATCCCACGGAATACTCCACAAACTTTGATGTTATGGAAGTCTATTGAATCCAGCAAACCCACGCAAGTTATTCACCTTGAATTATTTATTACTGAAGTAGATTATGCATCCAAAGATGAGTAATTGGTTCCGCAGGGTCCAATTACCGAATGCACCTACGTTAGTCCCACGTCATATGTGAGTGGGACTCAATCATTATGGTGGGGAAATATAAGAAGCCTCACAGCACCCCTAATAGGTGAGAGAGATCAATATAGAAATTGACGCTTTAAGACAATTCTCCTGTGGTTTCATCTTGCACGTACAGAGTAGGGTTTGACGTTAAATCCATGTGTTTTTTCATGTTTTTATATTTCTTTATCTTTTATTACGCTTTTGCATTCATCGTTTTCTACATGGTATCAGAGCGGATTTAATTCCATAGCTTAGTAATGAAGATTTATTGTTGAAGATTTCTTCGAGATCAAGAATCGTCTACAGCTTTTGAAACCTTAATTTTGCTTGATTCGATTTTAGGCTTTTGTATAGAAGGATTTATTATACGTATTGTTCAAATCTGGAACTTTCATTCTAGAGACTATTCTACATATATGTGCAAGTTCTGAAGAGTATGTCGTCACCAAGTTCGAGAATCATCTAGGTTTCGTGCAACCATAATTTTACAAGGCCACGTTCGATTCTTCAATTCTAAGCTATTTATATCGTTGGCTATGCAGGAGAACCTGCCAGCCGTCATGGCCACCAACTCCAGTCCATCAAAGCAGCACATCCTCCTAAATACAAGTCACATCGCCATCTCTTCAAGCATCCTGGCATCGATGGTCGCAACATAGCATACCTAGGGTTCCTGTTCTAGAACCCTTATATCACAATGATGGTGAGGACTCCACTCGATGTCTTCAAGCATAGAAAAATAGGCTTTCGGAGACTCTATGCACTTCTCTAGACCATGCATCCTCGCTACTTGCATTGTAGCAGAAGCGACGATGCCCCTATAGCCTCCGGGCGATGGGTCCTTTAGTGTACACTCTAGCATCTCCAGAAGTGACTGCCTTCATCCCAACATGCCCTTCTCTCAGCGATAAGAAGAGGAAGCTCGAAGAAAACCCTCCCACTACCCACCTTGCCTAAGCGATGATCTCCCATGCTCCAGGCACAACCTCCTTATCCAAGTCTCCTAGGAGATGCAAGGGGGGCATTGATCGAGATATAGGTTCCACAATGAGGGAACCCTAAGAGAAGCCCTCGTAGGCTCTTTCTGTTAGGGTACATAGATTTATTTCTCATTTTCTACTAGTCTCGACCCAATATTGAGTTTTATGTAAAAAAGCATTATTATTTGTCCAAAGGGGCCCAGAAAAGTGGGGGAGGGAGGTAAAAAGGAAGGAACAAAAAGCCAAAAAAGGAGAGATTTTGTTTGAAAAGGAGCGTAAAAAAGGGAAAAGAAAAGCCATATGCGAAAAAAATGTTTCGGAAAAAAAGAGATCAGCTTATTGATTTTGTTCTCCCCCATCTTTAGGTTTTCTCCCAACTTTGCCAACCTCATTTGTTCCGACCAGTATAAGAGAAAAGAGGGAGTATTACGTAGAGTTCTATAATTCAGAATCAAGTTTTATAGGTCAACTTTGGACTCCTCAATTCATATTCTGATGCTAAGATTCCAGACTCTACAATTCAAGTTCAGACTTTACATTCAGATTGTTTTAGAGTCTACTATTTGAGGCGCGCATGTATGTGATCATTATGTGAGAGGTCCTCATCTTGATTTGGACTCGAGGTTTTCACGTGATCCATAGGGTCTCCAAAGTAGAGATCTCATTCTCTGAGCTAGTGTGGACTCATGGTTCTCATGCGGATTCATAGGGACTCCATAGTAGAGATCACATTCTCCGAGCCAGTATGAGAAACATCCCGTTCTCCGATGAGGAGGCTCTTTTTTAGACTCCATTCTCCAACGGCCATCGACTCCGTCTAGGATGTTTCAATGGATTTCTCTAATTTAGCCCTTTAAAGAGATTGAGCATTTCCAGGCCATAGTTCTTCAGGTGGAGACCCATTCCGGTTTCAGTAACTTTGATAGACGCATACCTTCTTCGACAAGGAGATGTCGTTTACAGTTCAATCCTTGATTCCTGCTTACCAGCATGGCATGGGAAGTAACATCCTCAACAAGCAGTCAATAGAGTATGTGTTGACTTGATATTGTCTACAGTACCTTGTATTGTGTGAGCGAGTGATTTCTTCCCATTTCTTTAGGGGGAGCGGAAGAGCATGCATCCATAGGTGGGTAATTGGATCCCTCCACAATCCAATTACCACATGCACCTATATTAGTCCTACATAATCAGTAAGTGGGACTCAATCATTCTAGTGTGGATATATAAGAAGCCTCACACCACCTGTAACAGGTAAGAGAGATCAATATAGACATTAACCCTCTGAGGCGGTTCCCCCACGGTTTCATCCGACACCTTACGGAGTAGGGTTCCATGTTAAATTGATACTCTTTCATGTTTTTTATATTTTAATGGTGAGTCCAAATACTTTGATGAATCACTACAGTGTGAGAAAAAAGTAGTGGGAGTTAGTCATGGAGGATGAACTGAACTGTCTCGCAAGCAACAAGACGTACAATTTAGTCAGATTACCAAAGGGAAAGAAGGTCTTGCACAACAAGTGGGTGTACACGGTGAAAGAGGATGTTAATGGTACTGTTATAAAATATGAAGCGGAAGCAAAAACATGGAATAAAGATAAACATAAAAGAACAACGGAATTTTAACGTGGAACCCTACTCTGTGAGGAGCGGGATGAAACCACGGGAGAAGCCTCTGAATTGGGCGTGTTTGTCTATTGACTTTCTCAATGAGTACAGGAGGTCTGGGGCTCCTTATATAGCCTTCCCAGAGCCTCCAAGTCCCATCATTGGGCGGTATGGGACTAAACACAGGATGGGGTAAATGGATCTTCTCCAAGATCCATTTACCCTGTTACAACTCAATAGGTGCACTACCAAATATTCCAACACTCCCCCTCAAGCTGGAGCATGCAATGCTCAGCTTGGACAAACAAACAGAAAGAAACTCAACTCACGCTACAGGACACTACGGACAATATCAACCCAACACGCACATGCTGCAGTCGAGGACGTTGCTTCTCATGCCGTGCAGGTGAGGAGGACGAACGAGCTGGAGTGTGAGTCAACTGAAGACTCGGAATCTGACCATCGAGTCTGAAACTGCACCTGAAGTCTCCTCGTCGGAGAACTGGGTCTCTCCCATCTGGCTCAGAGAATGGTGCACTGCTCTGGTGTACCTATGATACCACATGAAAACCCTTGCCCTCAAGGGAATGGTCCTCTACTCTGGAGTCCCTATGGCTCACATGAAAACTCTGGCCTGACAACTAGAAGAATGATGGGGACCTCGAAACAAACGATGGCAACTTATGCTCATCTGACAATGACCGCACACTTGTGCGTGTCTGAACTGCAAACTCGGAAACAATGATCGTCGAGTCCGAAACCGAACTGTAGAGTCTGATCAACTGGCTGGTCTGGAGACTGACATCTGAATCTGGAATCTGGATCATAAACAGACCTGTGACTCTACATATATTCCCCCTTTCTCCCATACTTGTCGGAAAATGATCATCGACAAAGTTGGGAGAAGATAATGATAATATGGGGATAAACATGAAAAACTTGCGACTTTCCTTTTTTTTAAGCCGTCTTTTTTTTTGCAATTTTTAAGCCGTTCAATCTCTTTTTTTTACGGCTTTGCATTTTCAATTTTTTAACAATTTTTGCGTACGGTTATTTTTATACGCATCTCTTTTCTCCCCTTTTTTTAGCAGTTTTTTTAAAGAAATCTCTCATTTTTTTTACAAATATTTCTCTCACTCCCTCCTTTTATTTTTCTCTGGGAACGCACAGCCCTTTTGGGGCTCATTAGGGTTCCCCCATGGGAACCCTTTCGTTATAAAGAAGCCGCCACCCCTTTTAAGGGTTTGAAGATGAGAAATTGGTCCCCCCGCTGGAGGGAGTTGGCTGCGCCTGCGCCTGGGAGATGCACCACGTCGTAGATGGGAGAAGATCGAGGAAGCCGCCTGCTGGGTCTTCGCGCGCCTGGGCGTTGGAGGATCTCGCGCCGTGAGACTGCCGCCACTCCCTCGAGCTTCGCCTGGCGCGGATCCTGGAGATGGGGCCTGCAGCATCGCCTGGCGTGGAGGTGCTCGGCGACGAAACTATCGCCTAGAGATGCGAAGCCCTAGAGGGGCTACCTGCTTGTAGCGCACGATGCCTTCAGCACATCTGGAAGTCGCGCGACTCCTTGCGCCAGGAAAAGGCCTCCGCCAAGAGAAGGCTCATCTGGAGTGAGGCGCCTGGTGGCCCTCCTGCCTGGGGCTTCATCGAAGTCTTGGTTCTCCGCGCGAGAGGTCTGGCTGGCGGCGTCGAGCGCAGCCATCGTCTGTAGCCTGAAGAGATGTAGTGTGCGGCTTCTGGATCGTATATCTGTGTTGATGCCGAGTTCTGGAGGCGCGCAACTTGAGTGCGGCTAGGGCACGCCTGTAGGATTCTGGACTTGATGTATGCCGCCATGAAAAGAAGATGCCTTCTGCCCTCGAAGAAATCTGGAACCCAAGATCTAGGGTCTCTGGAAGAAATCTGTTGTTGGAAAAACAACTCTCGAATACATACTCGAATCTCTAACATGATATGAACATAAAACTAAATATTCAAGAATGAATCCGCAAGGATTGAACCCGCTCTGATACCATGTTATAAAATATGAAGCGGAAGCAAAAACATGGAATAAAGATAAACATAAAAGAACAACGGAATTTTAACGTGGAACCCTACTCCGTGAGGAGCGGGATGAAACCACGGGAGAAGCCCCTGAATTGGGCGTGTTTGTCTATTGACTTTCTCAATGAGTACAGGAGGTCTGGGGCTCCTTATATAGCCTTCCCAGAGCCTCCAAGTCCCATCATTGGGCGGTATGGGACTAAACACAGGATGGGGTAAATGGATCTTCTCCAGGATCCATTTACCCTGTTACAACTCAATAGGTGCACTACCAAATATTCCAACAGGTACCATCAATTCCAACGCTCAGCTAGTGGTGGAGGGCTTTTAGTAGAAAGCAGAAGTCAATCTCAAAGAGACCTTTGCACATGTTATAAAGGTCTCAACTATCATAGTAGTATTGTAGTACTGAGCATTATTACAGCTGAGGACCTATGTCTAGACAGTTAGATGTTAAGAGGGCATTTCTTTATGGAATCTTAGGGAAGACATATACATACAACAACCACAAGGCTATGTGACTACTGGAAAAAGAAGACAGCATGTAAGCTTAGAAAAAGCATTTATGGCGTGAAGAAAGTGCCAAGGCAATGGTACAAAAAGTTTGATGATTTCATAGCAAACACCAAATTCCGCAAGTGTCATGCTAACTATCGGTGCTAATTTAAGAAGCTTGATACATCGTATATCATTCTACTATTGTATATAGAAAACTTACTTGTTACAAGCACTATCAATGAAGAAATAGCAGATCTCAAAGCAATGTTGTTTGGGAGTTTGACATGAAGTATATAGGTACAACAAAGAAAATCCTTAGAATGCATATTAGCAGATCCAGGAAGAACAAGAAGCTGAGTTTTTCTCAGTTAGAGTATATGAAGATTGTATTGGACATATTCAATAGAAAATGCAAAACATACTCAAACACCCTTAGGGAGCCATTTGGACTTTCTATGAGGAAAGAAACTACTACATGAGAGGAGCATGAGTACATGTCCAAAGTACCCTACGAATTTGTCGCTGGTAGATTGATGTACGCAATGATTTGGACAAAACCAGACATCTCACATACAATGGGAATTGTGAGCAGACTGATGGTGAATCCTAGCAAGGAACATTAGGAAACTATGAAATGGATTCTACGATATCTAAAAGGCACCTCTAACAAGGCATTGTGAATCTGTGATACAAAAACACTTATATTTCTGTTCGAAGTTTTTTTAGCTCAGATTTTGAAGGATATATTGATGATAGGAAAAGTATAATAGGGTATGTCTTTACCCTAGGGAGTAGAGATGTCAGTTGAATATCTATACCACAAAAAATACTAACCATCTCGACTAGCGATACTTAAAGTGCAACTCATCTTGTGAAGAACTATGTCTTTCACTCCAAGGGGTCAAGCACACTGATATGAAGTACCAATTCATTTGGATACAGCTAGAAGATGGGAAATTTAAGTTAATGAAGATCCACATTTTGGAAAATCACGTTGACATGTTCATCATGTCCGTTATGGTGGAGAAGCAGAAGACATGTAGAAGACATGTTCTATTTCTATTGGTCTTCAAGCATGGAATACATGAGAAAGCTCACACTAAAACTATAAATTATGATTAAAGTATGGAATCTACAACATGCACTACAAATTAGCCTTCAAGTAGGACATTATTGGACATTTTCCTGAGAAGAATGATTAGCTACGAACTGGTGGAAGGGATCGTTGATGTGGATGACCCCTCCTATCTTCTGATTTGCTGAGAGCTGATAGTGTGGATTACTGATATAGTTTATCCTCCTCCTTCATCTCGATTGGTTGAGTGTTGATGATGGGGATTGTTAAGTATTTTTTGTATTTTTTATTGCAGTATAATGTAAACATATTGGCAAACCACTATTAAATCATGTCTTCTGTGATTGTGTGCACATTTATTCTCTGAGCATTGTTTTATTTGTGTGGTGCTTGATCAGATACGTTCCCAACACATTTGCCTTCAACTATTCATGAATTCCTTGTGAGAGGATATTAAATGCCACCCCAAAGCGAGCCCATAACCAACCAAAAGTTAACTTGGCCACTAATGGATTCCCTCCCAACACTGCCCATTCCATTACTAGGTTTGAATACATATGCAAGTTTTCCTAATCCAATAGGTTTTTTTTTGACAAGCCTAAACCCTAAACTTAATAGGGATCATCAAATTAATTGTTTTCAAATATATGAATCTTGGATGATTCTTGAATATTCTACTTATGTTCACCTTTTCATTGCTAAGATTTAATCTTAGCGAATAGAATCTATTGGCCATGTGGACTCTAGGGTCACATGCTCATATGGTTTTCCTTATTGTGTGAGGCTTTTCCATGTAAATTCCTACGGTTTATGATAGATAGTCGTAGTTGTTTTTTTTCAAAATCTAGAGATCCATCAAATGGTAGTAGTTTAGTGTTGGACCGTATCTTTACCTCCAGCTTGTACTACTCGATACGGTAGTTTGATGCCATCAGAACCATGTTAATCATGGCCGTTTTTGTATTATACATGATATGTATATTATCCTTCCGAATTATATCATTTATTAAACTGGATGATATCTTTATTATAATTTAAATTCAGTACTATGATATCATCAATAATTTTGTAGAAGACGTTAAAAATATGATTTCAACAAAATTGTGGTGCTAAGAAATGAAAATGATAACAATAATGATGCATTCTATTACGTTCCTAAATTTCCAAAAAAAGTTCAGAATATGTATTAATTGTAAATGCTCCTTTCGACTTCTAACAACAAATTATGTCCATACTACATTTTGATCAAAGCGTGTGCAATTAAATTAGTCTATTTATGCAAACAAGCAATGTCCAATAGAAAAGGCATTACATGATAAAATAAGAGCTATTATAATCACCTACCCTGTCATATATATTCGCAAATAAACAACAGAATCAAGCCCGGCATGATCAATAAGCTCTGCTTCTGGCATTTTAAGGGCTTTATTCAGACAGAATAAGGATTTAACATATGACTTCCAGTCTAAGTTAATAAACTTAGAGATGCCGGTGCATGCAGGGTCGGTTCTCAAGCCTCTTAAATACCATTTCGGAAAGTACACACGATCATTTATTGGCTGCAGCCTGAGAATAGAAAAGCATATATAGAATGCTATCATAGTTAGAATGTTGACGGCAGCACTGACGCCAATATCAGAAAGAGTGGCCATTGTTATTTAAAATGTATGGGGCAAGCCTGTTAAAACATAACACAGGTCAGTTACAACGTATTGTTGAATCTTATAAATTTCGGTATCTCCAATTTTATTGGATATGGAAACTCAAACATCAGATCAGGATCTGGCCAATCAATCAAAACCCAGATCAATTCTCGATCAATTGAAAGCATTATTATTTATTGAGCAAAAAACGCATTCGATTAAGAATTTTGCAAGTAAATTATGTAAAACCGAGAGTTGGATTCGATGAATAAATGTGCAATTGAATGAAATTCACTAAGGTCCAACATGTTATTTAATTGAAATGTGAGACTAACGTGAGATATTGGATCTTAACTGTATTAATTGAACCTGGATACATGTAACTGACGTATTAGAAGGAGATGAAATATGACCAATATAAGATAAGCTAACCTACCTTAAAATGGAATTACAAAAATGAACAATGACGGTACATAAATAAGGAGAGCTTCATGTCCATTCTGTTTTTTTGAAAGAGAAGAGGGTGCACTCCAAAGTAGGGACCCACCCAAAAGTATTATATTATGGTATCAAGAATAGTACCAGAATCATGTGCATGCCCAGCCCAGAGTAAGGCCCTAAAGTATCCGAGAGCTGGAGCATAAAATATCTCCACACTCCCCCTCAAGCTGGAGCATATATGTCTATGACGCTCAGCTTGGAACAGTATCTCTGAAAAGAGCCTCTAGCAAGGGCCTTGGTAAAAATATTAGATGTCTGATCTCAGTAGGAACATAGGAAGTGGATATGAGACCCTTTTGAATCATATCTCTGGTGTAGTGGCAATTGGCCTCTATATGCTTGGTCCGTTCATGAAATGAGGATTATTGGCGATAAAAAGAGTTGCTTGATTGCCGCACAGAAGTTGCATAGGAAGAGGAACCTCAACAGCAAGATCATTCAAGACCGACCTAACCCATATCATCTTTGTACTCCCCTGTGCCATGGCCCTGTACTCAAATTCTGCACTTGATTTAGCGATCACTTTCTGTTTCTTGATTTTCCATGACAAAAGAGAACTCCCAACAAAAATAGCAAAGCCAAATGTAGACTTCTTATCTCTAGGGTATCCTGCATAATCTGCATCTGCACAGGCTGTCACCTCAAGAGATGTACCTCTGCTGAATATAAGACCAGTACCAGTTGAATTCTTTAAATATCTTAGAATCAAATAGATTGTATCCATGTGAACCTTCCTAGGTTGCTCCATGAATTGGCTCACCTTACTCACAGCAAAAGAAATGTCTGACCTGGTGATGGTAGCACATAGGAGATTCACAACAAGCTCCATGTATCTCCTCTTATCTATGTCCCCAGTGTCATCATCATATAATCTCATACTTGGATCCATCGGGGTAGCAGCAAGCTTGCACCCTGTCATACATGTCTCTAGTAAAAGATCGGTCACAAACTTCCTCTGGGTCATCACAAGAACGTGTGGGTTCCTGGCAAACTCTAATCTAAGGAAGTATTGAAGATTGCCAAGGTCCTTGGTCACAAACTACTGACCTAGGAACTCCTTGGCCGCATGAACGTCCTGCTCATCATCACCCATGACAATAATATCAACGACATAGACAAGAATAGCAACGGTACCTCTTTGTGTCCTCAAAACAAAAAGCGAGTAATCCACAGTGGACCGTTCAAACCCCTGGTACTCTATCAACTCTGAAAACTTCCGATACCAAGCTCTTGGACTCTGCTTTAGGTCGTAAATCGCTTTGTGGAGCCTACACACCTTCTGAGACTCTACCTCAGCAGCAAACCCCGATGGTTGATACATATAAACCTCCTCATGTAGATCTCCATATAGAAATGCATTCTTCACATCAAGTTGGTAAAGGGACTAGTCCTATGAAACATCAATTAACAGAAGAATGCATAATGTTGAATGTCTGGTCACTAAAGAGAAGGTATTCTAATAGTCCACCCCATAAGTCTGGGTGAACCCACGTGCTACAAGCCTTGCCTTGTAGCGATCCACACTGGCATATGCTCGTTATTTCACCGTAAAGATCCATTTACATCCCACAACAGAGGCACCAGGAGGAGCAGTAACAACACTCCAGGTACCACGAGACTGCAAGGAAGCTATCTCCTCTTCCATGGCAAGTCGCCAACTGCTATCCTATATGGTCTCCCGATATGTTCATGGAATAGTAACAGCTGAGAGGCGCATAACAAATCACTTGTACTCCTATGAAAGATGATACAAGGAAACATGCACAACAAGAGGATAAGTGTCACAATTACAACGCAACTTCCTCAAGGCAATAGGTACATCAAGGTCATCAGCCTCCCTGTCCTTAGCCCTTAGGTATCAGCTCCTCCTGTACAGTATCATGTGGAACAAACATATCACCAGTTTCATCAGTAGAAACAATGTGTTCATGGCATACCTGAGGTGTGCTGGATGATGGGGAAGGCACGTGAATAGAGGAGCGAGCAGAGGACTTGCGAATGTAAAACTGTGGTAGGAACTGTGTCAGAGGTGGAGGTGGTAGAAGAGGTGGAGGTGTTCGAGAGTCAACATGGGGACTTGTTAGTAGAGATAACGGAGGTGGTGGAACAAAGATATCCTTAACAGAGTCAGCATTAGACAATCTGTCACCTGTGGGAGAAAAATACATAATAGACTCAAAATGTGACATCGACACTTACATAATATTTTTTTCCTACAGGATCAAAACATCTATACCCTTTCTGGATACGAGAATAACCAATGAACATACATTTGACAGCTCTAGGAGAGAGTTTGTCACAACCAGGAGTAAAATTGTGGAAAAATGCTACAGACCCAAAGAACCTGGGAGTAAGGGAGATTAGGTACATCTCGGGAAACGCAATCAAGAAAGGAACCTTTTCTCCTAGGATAGTAGAAGGCATGTGGTTCACCAAGTAATAAGTCATGAGAACCGCATTACCCCAGAATGAACGAGGAGCTCGACTATGAATCAAAAGAGTCCTCGTGACATCCAAAAGGTGACAGTGTTTGCGTTCAGCAACACCATTCTGTTGGAAGTGTAAGCACAAGAAGTTTGATGAACGATCCCAAGAGATCTAAGAAAGTCGGACAACTGTTAAGTAGAAAACTCCAAGGCATTGTCAATATGGATGAACTTGGCATTAGCAGAAAAAGAAAAGATTTAATAACATGACCAGCTTCAAAATCATTCTTTAATAAAAAAATATGATATAGAGAAATCATCCACAACATCCATATAGAATCGATGTCACTGATGATCCGGAACATGACTAGGATCCCAGATATCGAAATGAACCAATTCAAACAGGTGACTATTGTGACAACTCTGATGACTCGAAAAAGAAGAATGATGGTGCTTCCCAAGCTGATATGCCTCACACTCCAAGGTAGTATGGCACAGCTTCTGCAGAGGAAGGTGTACAAAACGAATATGCCACATGAAGGGAGAGATATCCAGATAGAATAGTAGCAGCACCAGCAATCGAAGGTTGGACCACTCTGTACAACCCTCTTTGTTCACGACCATATCCAATCACCCTACCCTTGAGTATGTCTTGAAACACAAGAAAAGAAGGATCAAATATGGCACAACAATGTAGATCTTTTGTAATCTGAAAAATAGACAAAAGATTCATATGAAATGCTAAAGCATGTAAGACATTCTACAGACACATCGAAGAGACTAGAACAATCTCCCCCTGACCAATAATAGGTAGATGAACCCCATTAGCAATCAACACTTATCTTCTAAGAGGGATAGATATGTAAGAAGTAAACTAAGTCCGATCTCCACACATATGATGAGAAGCTCCAGAGTCCATGATCCAGTCAGTGAAATCAGGACTACTACAATTGGTAAGCGCATAGACAATACCAGAGGAACTCGTAGAAGCTCTGACAGTAGCTGCAACATCTGAAGATCCTGGTGTTGGGGTGGGCAGTGTATCATCATCTCTCTCAATCTCGAGACAATATCATCAAACCTCATGTCATGAGAAGGAGCTGGAGTAGTCTCTGCCTGCCCAGTTATACGGGCAGATGCTGGATATCCATGCTTCAGATAGCATGTTTCCTCTGAATGTTCTGGACGGTGGCAATGTGAGCATGGGCCACGGTGTCGTCCTCCTCCTCGGCCATGGGATCTGCGCCCGCAAAACTATGAAGAATCCCTTTGCCACGAGAAGCTGCCATCGTAGAGGAAGTCTGAGTTACAGTAGTAGACGAAGTAGTGATCATGCTCAGCCTCTTGTAGACCTCCTTCATCGGGGGTATCGTCTCTCCAGTAAGGAGTGGAGAATGTGTTGCATCATACTCAAAGTCAAGGGATGACAAAAAGAATCAAGTCATAGTGGCATTCCTATATGCACGTTGTTGCTCAGTGCTGGTCGTGGTGGGCATGAAATGAAGATGCTCAAACATGCCTCGGAGATGCGAGATGTGAGCATGAAGAGGCCGACCATTCTGCTTGGTCGAGAAAATATCATACTGCACCTGAAGGATTTTGCTCACATTTTTCACTTGTTCATATGTATCAGCCAAGATATCCCACATAGGCTTAGTCGTGGGTTGATTGACAATGTCGTTGGCGATCTCCATGGTGAGTGTCCTAGAGAGCCAGAGTCGTGCATAGACATCATCTTGTTTCCATGAAGTATTTGCCCCAGTTTTGTCTGTCGGCTCTGAGTCAGTCAAAATATGCTCCTTGTTACGGCACCGCATGAGGGTGCGAAAGTGCATGGACCACAATTCGTAAATGGTCCCATCCATCTTCACGATGGGAGTCGGGCCCTTTAGGGCACCAGACGTAGAAAAATGTCACCCTTGTTCTCTGACATGACGAATTAATCGCCAAAAATCCAGATCAAACTGAGGAGTAGACTTATTTGATCAAGTAAAAACAATCCTATGTAGGAATGGTTGTACATGTAGACTGTGAAGATATTAGTATTTTCATATTCCATATGTATCTCTTTCTTATTATCTTTTTCTGTTTTCCACTTTATGTAATTTATCCATAGGCCTCTCTACTATATCAGAGAGCCTAGGGTTCTCAGAAATAATTAGCACTCTTATTTTCTCCAACATGGTATCAGAGCAACGGTCCTAGACCGGAGCTCTTGATTCCCAAGAAAATCCTAACCTCACCTCCAACCCCTCTCCTTGTGCGCCACTGTCGCCTTCTCTCCGGCGCCGCATCTTCTCTTCGGCGCCGCCTCCTCGGTTCATGTGCGCGCCCTCACCTTCTCGCCGGCGTCGCTACCTTGCGGGTCTCCACAGCAAGGTCACAGCACACACACACACCGTGCGCACAGCGCGCTTGCACCACGCACACGGCGCGCCTGCCCTCGCGCGTACCGCGCGTCCGCGCTCGCGCGCACCGCGCGCTTGTTCTACGTGCACAGCGCGTTTGACTTGCGCGCACCACTTGCATCGGGTGGTGTACCGCGCTCGTGTACCGCCTCGGCTCCGACTGTTGGTTCATGGGTTGGCGTGCATGAGTCTACACGTGCACCCAAACCCATATATGTTTGTGTAGACATACAAACGTTGATCTCTCGCACCCATAGCAGTCTTCTTTCGGCAATATGTCTGAGAATAAGGTTGATGTACCCGCCACTGGCGCATTCAGAGGTCCAACACCTATTGTGAAAATGGACGGGACAAATTATGAGCTCTGGGTCATGCAGTTCATGAGCCTGATGAAGTCGAATGGTAAGAAATATATTCTTACCGAAGGGGAGCCGGTGGAAAAGACTGGGGTGCATGCATCGTGGGAGGCAGATGATGCGTATGCCAAAGTTTGGCTATCTGGGACGTTGACGATAGAAATCGCCAACGATGTACTACATCAGCCCACGGCCAAGGCCATGTGGGATATTCTAGCGGCGACATATTCACAGGCGCGGAACGAGACCAAGATACTTCAGATGCAGCATGATATTTTTACAATCAAGCAGAATGGGAGCACTCTTCACTCATTGTACACATCCCTACGAGGGATATTTGAGAAGCTTCATAGCTTCATGCCATTGACAGCGACTCCAGAACAGCAGAAGACGTACAGGAACGCTATCATGGTAGGTGTATTCCTGGTTGACCTTGATCCAGAGTACGATGCTGCCCGGTCTCAGATTCTAGCTGACGCTACTATTCCTCCAATGGAGGAAGCTTTTCGCCGACTGAGCCGAATCACTGTCCCTAGCTCGACTGCCAGCCAGACACCTTCAGCGAGGCAGCCTCCAGGGGTAGAGGTGGCTCCTCTACCTTTCGTGGTTGTAGCCCTTGGGGTCATGGGGGTCGGATTCATCAACCATGCAGTTATTATCGTCGACCTGGTCACTCCGAAGACACATGCTACTCAAAGCATGACTTTCCTGCATCAGCTCGAGTAACAGAACAAGTTGAGTCTCCTGCACCTTCCTCATTGGACCAGCGATTCGATGATCTGGTTGCCAGACTGAGGAATATTATGCCTCCTGATACAACTCCTGAAGGTCAGTCAGATGTGGTCGTCTCTGCCTCTGCCAGTTCACCTGCCACGGCCAGTACGTCAGATAGCTCTCATGCTCTCATATCTTGTGGTGGATCTATGATTACGATCTGGATTGTGGACTCTGGAGCGACACATCATTTCTGTGGGGAGAAGGAACAGCTCACTTCATATAGACCTGTTTCTTCAGGACGAACTATGGTGATAGCCAATGGGACGCATTCCCCGATCACAGGACAGGGGGAGATTAATTTAACACCTTCCTTGAGATTGCAGAATGTGTTATATGCCCCTGATTTTTCTATGAATTTGTTGTCCATTAGCCAGATTACAAATGATTTAAACTGTCGAGCTATTTTTGACTCATCATCTCTTGTTTTTCAGGACATACCCTCGGGCAACGTGATTGGCTATGGTCGTGAGCAGAATGGTATTTATCGTCTGATCCATACTCCTTATGTCGGTATCTCTCCATTCTACATGATCAGACTCTCCATACATCTGGCATCTCCGGTTTGGTCACCTCCCTCTTCAGAAGATGAGTCGTATTTTGCCCCAGATTTCTCCGAAGTCATCCTTCCAATGTGAAGTGTGTCAGTTGGGAAAGCATCATCTGTCTACTTTCCTGAATCGTCAGAGTCGGAGCAGTGGCTCCTTGTTCGAGTTAGTCCATATTGATATTTGGGGTCCAAGTCGTGTTCTTGACCACCAAGGACACATATTCTATCTGGTTGCAGTAGATGATTTTTCTCGCTTGTCTTGGGTGTTTTTATTGAAGAATAAATCTAAAGCAGGAGATGTGATTCAAATGTTTATCAATGAAGTTCAAAATGTTTTCTCTTCTTCTGTGAAAATTGTGCATACTGACAATGCATTGGAGTTTTGTACTAGAACTCTGTCCTTGTTCTTTTCCTCTCGTGGTATAAGTCATCAAACTTCATATGCTTACATGTCACAACAAAATGGTGTTGCAGAGTGGAAACATCAACATCTATTGGATATTACTAGAACCCTTCTTATTCAGAGTCATGCTCCATACTCGTTCTGGGGTGATGCGGTTCTCACAGCTTGCTACTTAGTTAAACGCATGCCCTCGTCTGTCTTAGGGGAGAAATCTCCTCTCTCTCTCTCTCTAGCCTTTCCTGAGAAGGAGTTGTTCTCACTTCCACCTCGTGTATTTGGATGCGTTGGTTTTGTCCATCAGTTGGGACCAGGTCTAGATAAGCTCTCTCCCCGAGCTATCAAATGTGTGTTTGTAGGATACTCCATGACACAGAAGGGGTATCGTTGTTTCGATCCACTGCGTCAAAAATATTTTGTTAGCGCAGATGTCACGTTCTTTGAATCTGTGATGTTTTTCTCTCCTACAGGTGACAGACTGACTACTTCTCATTATGATACTGAGGTATTCATGCCACCACCTCTCGTGAGTCAGTTACCGACGGTGCCATCTCCATCACCACCTCCTGTCATACATTCACCTCCAGTGACCGTTGTCCCCCCGTTACCAAAGCATTATACTCGTCGGTCCTCCTCTGCTCAAGGTCATGGCCCGTCATCCAGCAGCCCTCAGGTTGGTTCTAATAACTTGATTTCTAACGATGAGTCTGAGGAACTATTGATACAGGGAACACAGGAGGATACATATGATGGAGATTTGGACGTGCCTATATCTATTAGAAAGCAGAGGCGCATGTGTGCTTCCTATCCCATTGCTTCCCAGGTCTTCTTTCATCGTCTTACAGGCGATTTCCAGAGATTTGCAACAGCTCTATCTGCAGTAGAAATTCCACGCAATTATCAGGAGGCCCTGCAAGATAGCAAATGGCGACTTGCTATGGAAGAAGAAATGGCCGCGTTGCAGTCCCGTGGCACTTGGACACTTGTTCCCCATACTTCTGGAGCGCCTATTGTTAGCTGCAAATGGGTCTTTACTGTTAAATATCATGCAGATGGCAGCCTTGATCGGTACAAAGCACGGCTCGTGGCACGTCGTTTTACTCAAACCTATGGAGTTGACTACGTGGACACGTTTTCTCCAGTTGCTCGACATTCTACTTTATGTGTCCTTTCAGTCGTTGTAGCACGTGATTGGCCGCTATTCCAGCTAGATGTGAAAAATGCATTTTTGTATGGAGATCTCCAAGAGGAGGTCTATATGCAGCAGCCTCCGAGGTTTGCTGCTGAGGGGGAGTGTCAGCAAGTTTGTAGACTCCATAAGGCAATATATGGCCTTAAACAGAGTCAAAGAGCGTGGTTTCAAAAGCTTTCAGACCTAATTGAACGACAAGGATTCAAGCGGTCAAATGCAGACCATTCACTGTTTGTGCAGAAGACGTCTAGAGGTACTGTAGTTATCATGGTGTATGTTGATGATACTATTATTACAGAAGATGATGCGCATGGAATCAAGATGACGAAAGATTTTCTGGGCAGTAAATTTGTGACTAAGGATCTGGGCACCCTAAGGTATTTCTTGGGGTTGGAATTTGCTAGGAATGCACAGGGTCTAGTGATGACCCAAAGGAAGTATGTTACAGATATGCTTGCAGAGACAGGCATGATTGGATGTCGGCCTTCCACGACTCCTATGGATCCTAGCATGAAGCTATATGATGATACATATGAAGTTGATAAGAGGAGATACAGAGAGATGGTTGGAAAACTCATTTATGTTACAATTACCAGGCCGGATATTGCGTTTGCAGTGAGTCGAGCGAGTCAATTCATGGAGCAACCTCGACAGGTACATATGGATGTAGTACACATGATATTGAGATATTTAAAATCATCTCCAGGCTCAGGATTGCTATTCAAGAAAGGAGACACACTCTCTGTATCTGCATATGCTGACGCGGATTATGCAGGTTGTCCGAAGGATAGGAAATCAACTTCAGGATTTGCAATATTTGTTGGCACTTCTCTCGTTTCTTGGAAAAGCAAGAAACAAATTGTCGTAGCAAGATCAAGTACTGAATCCGAATATAGGGCTATGGCCCAAGCGAGCACAGAAATGATGTGGGTTCGAGCAGTGCTATGCGATCTACATGTAGAGGTTCCTCTACCTATGGAGTTACACTGTGATAACCAGGTTGCTCTATTCATTGCAAATAATCATGCGTTCCATGAGAGAACGAAACATATTGAGGTAGATTGCCATTACACTAGAGACCTTATTCAGAAGGGCCTGATTTCTACTTCCCATGTTTGCTCCGGAGAACAAACCGTGGACATCTTCACCAAGCCACTGCTCAGAGGATTATTTCAGAAGTGTTCATCCAAGCTGAGCATGATTGATATCTATGTTCCAGCTTGAGGGGGAGTGTGAAGATATTAGTATTTTCATATTCCATATGTATCTCTTTCTTATTATCTTTTTCTATTTTCCACTTCATGTAATTTACCCATAAGCCTCTCTACTATATAAGAGAGCCTAGGGTTCTCAGAAATAAAAAACACTCTTATTTTCTCCAACATAGACTCATACAACCATTCTCTCCAATCCTTATTGTAGTTTAAGTCAAGATATCGTGATTTAAATGTTCGAAATCACGTATTCCGGGCAAGGTCAGACCCTCTAACCGTGCAAACGACGGCCAAGGCCTCTAGTAAGAGTTGGTCGATGGCTGGACGGTCGACTAGGACTGCATGGCGACCAAGCGATGCCGTTGGGAGGCCAGAAGGGTTGTTGGTGGCAGCCGACGAGCTGCTCGGGGCGACAAGGGCAACCGGGAGGGCCGCTGGGGGCAGCAAGGGCAGTCAGGTGGGCCGCTGGGGTTGGTCGAGCGAGCGTGCGAGCCGCTAGGGGGGCAGTCGGGCGAGTTGCTAGGAGCATCCGACGCTGGCGGGCGAAGGGTGAGCCTGTTGGTAGCCGACAACGGTGGAGGGGGGCGGCGGGTGGGGATAGGGTTTAGGGAGATACGGAACCTCGGTCTAAGATTGTTACTCTGATACCATGTTGGAGAAAAATAACAGAATTTGATTATTATTGAGATCCTATGACTCTCTTATATAAGAGAAAATCCCTGGATAAATTATATGAGAGACGCATGAAGGAAATAAAAACATAAAATAATATAAAGAGATAAAATATCTCAACATTACCGGAATTCAAACCATCATCAACAGACTATTTCCAATGTTTCTAGACAATGAACTGACAGATCCTATCCGACTATGTCAGGCTATTTTCCATTTCTTCCAGCGTTCAGAAGTACAGAAGGAATGGATGATGGGATTCACCTCAGATATATTTTAAGCTTTCATTCAAACCGTTGAGAGATTGAGTTGCACTCATTCTTAATCATCCATTGTTTGAACGCAAAAAAAGACACTAAATGGATATTGTTTCTGTTATGACATGCAAAAAAAAGTGGAATTTTCTACACAGTTATTTCACATGTATCCTTTCGAGAAAGACGAAGAAGCAAATAGAATATTGCTGAAAAATCAGCACACAAAATAAGCATCCTTGACAGTGTGGTGTCTCGAACCGATGCCAAACACATCCAAACAGCGCACAAAAAATAAAGATTTAGCCAAACTATGAGATATTTTGAAATTCTTTTGAAAAAGGAGATGCATCCACCAACGGGAAGTTGGTGTAACATGTTAAAAAAAGAAACAAAAGAATATAAAAGAAGACGAAGTTTGAACAGGAAACCTAGTAATCCATTATACTTCTTTTCCCAACAATCAGATATAAAGGTCTCCTGCAGACCTGAAACTGAAATAATATGATGCGTAAAAAAATAAAGAAAATCAAACAAGCCGACAAAAAGATTCCTGTGCGGAAAATACGGCACTCGGGTACATACGAGAGCTCCATAGAATCAAACAGACAAATCATCAGAGCAGACAATCCAGAATACGGCGCATACATACAAGATCAAAGGGCTGTTCTATTAAGCCTCGGTCTCGAATAGGATCAAAACATGTCCAAGAACACCGGTGCAAGATCATCAACAGCTACCAAAATTAAAAACTAGAATGTTTCCCCCGTTTCACTCCTGCCCAAACGGAGCCCACCACGAATCCGGCGGCGCAAAATAAAAAGATGGGATCTTTACCAACAAAAGAATGGAATCCCAGTAGGGTTTTCGCAATATTCCTTGCTTAATCACCGACCATCGCACACATGCAACTCCCGTTTTCTACCGCATGACTACTGACCAACGTCGGGAAAAGGAAAGCGAGAGATGTGGAACGTGAAAGTTGATGTGTGAAGGCAAATATGTCTGTACGCACCTTGGGATTCGATGCGTCGTTCTTTGGTCTCTGCGATGGGGCTTGGGTGAAAGTGGTGGTGGTGGTAACGGAGCGTTAGACGTTGAATGGTGAAGCAGAGATATACGGAGATTTGAAATTTAAGGAGAGAGAGAGAGAGAGAGAGAGAGAGAGAGAGATTGGTGAGAGAAAACGGGAGAGAGGACGATCGCGACGAGGAAGGAACGATATCTGACGGGCGATTCCAGGAGATACGCAAAACGTGCAAATACCAAGTAGGACTCCACAGTCTACAGTCAAGGCGGGGGAATAATGGTGTTTTTCTGGAAAGGATCCTGATCTTTTGAGGTAGGTAAATATATAATGGGAAATTACACTTCTATCCTGAGTTTTGCAATAACACTTTGTACCCTACTTTTTTCCATCTACGCCAGTTGTCCCTATATTACAAAATTCACAATATCACGGAGAACAAGTGTAACAAAATAAAGGAAGGACATTATTTGTACATATCTTGTATGAATATATGAGTTTAGTGTATTGGTAAAATATTTAGAGGTATAAGTGTTAGTTTGAGATTAAGTTCTAAATGTCGGTTTCGATCACTATTTCGGTCGAATTTCGATAGAAATTGCAGTCATTTCGATTATTTTTTTACTAGAACCCCGTAATTCGGTCATTTCAGCCATTTCAGTTGAATTTCGATACCATATCAAAATCGAAATTCGTTTGAAATTTAGTCGAATTTCACCTAAATTTAAGGCCATGATTGATAAATCTGAGGGATAAAAACGGATCAGATTCGGATCGGATATTCTTATTTATGTATCCATATTCGTTTCATCTTTATCAAATACGAATACGGATACAAATATGATTCGGATATGCATTAAGGAACCATATCCTTAAAAATACGAATACGAATCGGATATTTATCGAATCCGAATATAGATCGAATAAAGAGCGGATTTGAATGCGGATTCAACAAAGAGCTAATACAAGTATGAATTAAATAAAGAGTGGAATCAAATATAGATCCAATAAATATGAAATCCGAATACGGATCAAATACAGATCACATACAAATATGAATTGAATTTTTATTAAAGTTCATAATGATTTTAAATAATGGCAATGAATATAAGTAAATTGCTTCATGATAAAAGTAAGCGTTGAGGTGACAAGAAGCAAAAAAAAGATATGGTTTCGTGACTTTTGTTCGTGCATATCCTCAAACAAATGAAAATATATTAATATCATTAATATATTGTATTAGATAATGTACAATGATAATATAAATAGCTTATATTAAATTAAGTAATATATAAAATAATATTAAATGTTATATTTTGATATCCTGATCTAGATCTGGATATTTAAGTCAATACCATATCCATATTCGTATCCGGAAAATTTTTGCAATCCATATCCATATTCGATCCGTATTCGATTAATATTCGGATACGAATATTATATTAGTAAATTTTCTGAATACCGTAAGCGGAATCCTATTGACAATGATAGTAAATAGATTGATGAAGACTGATGTCATCATTCGGTACCTGGGAAATGATAGTAACGGAACTCAAAATGTGATGAAAAGGAACACAGGTTAAAATAGATGTGGAGTTGCTTTTTTTCTTTTGATTAAGATGGGATAGGAATGTTAATAGGTAATTTAATATGGTTTGATTTATTATATTTTCCTTTGCACGTATTTTTTAACTAAAAAATATATAATATACATATAATAAATTTAAATAGGACAACTAAAACAAAAGGCAGAATACGGTTTTATCTGTATGAAACATTTCGTTGGTATTTTTTCCATTAAGGTTCTCTTTTATCACAACAATAACAACAGAGCTTTTTCCTACAATTAAATAGGGTCGATTACATAGATTTTTCGCCTCCATTCAGATCTATCTTAGGCTAATCTCGGTCTTATATCCACAAAACTAAGATCCCTTCGTATGGTCTCTTTCCAACATTTCTTGGGCCGTCCTCGCCCTCTCTTAGCCGGCTCAACATCCCAACACTCGCATCTCCTAACCGGTGCATCAGCTTATCTTCTTTGCAAATATCCAAGCCATCTTAAGCAATTTTCTTGCATCTTATCCTCGATCGGAGCTACACCAACTTTCTTTCTAATTGCATCATTCCGAATCCGATCTTTACGCGTGTATCCACACATCCACCTTAGCATTTTCATTTCTGCTACATTCATTCTCTGCACATGTCTATAGTTCACAGGCCAACATTCAGATCCATAAAGCAAAGTAGGTCTCACGGTTGCTTTGTAAAACTTTCCTTTAATCTTTAAAGGAATTTTCTTATCACAGAGAACAACAGAGGCTCCTCTCCACTTTAGCCAACATGCATTTATTCTATTAGTAACATCTCCATCAATTTCCCCAGACCGTCAAGGCATACTATTCGTTGTAGGCTATGTTTGTGCGGAGAATAAGCACTTGAAAAGGGGGTCAATAAAACAAACTGCATATGGGTACATGCTGAAGATTGCAGAGAGATTCCCCATGTGAGAGCATCTTTGTAGTTACAGAGCTTCCATGGTATGAAAACATAGTGAACTTTCTGGTTACACAGAAAAGTCCGCAGGATTGGCCGAAAGATCAAGTCGATAGGCTAGTGTCTAAGGCACAATTCTACCACTGGGAGGATCCGATTATTTTCCGAGAAGGACGGGATTGTGTTTACAGGCGATGTATTCCTCATGATTAATACAATAGTGTCTTCAGGCTATGCCATTCCTTAGAGACAGGAGGACATCATTCAGTGAAGAGGAAAATAGAAAAGGTACTTCAGAGCGGATTTTGTTGGCCAACTCTTACTAGAGATGCTTGCACATTCGTGAGGAGTTGCCCACATTGTCAGAAAGCCGTAGAGACAGTCAGTGCTCGAAATGCAATGCCTATGCGGTTTGTTATCATTTACGATATCTTTGATGCATGGGGCATAGATTTATGTGACTTTTTCCCTCCAGCAAAGGCTTTGAGTACATTCTTCTCGCTGTAGATTATGGTAGTAGATGGGTGGAGGTTATACCCGCACGAACTGTTAACAACAAGACAGTGTGCAAGTTCATGAGGGACCACATTATTTCGCAGTTTGGTATTCCTCATATTCATGTCCTTTATTCTCAAAAAGAAGATTGGTTTTTTATTAATTTGAATTAGTTTTTAAATAATTGGTGGTTGTTTTATTTAAAGCTTGTTTTAAATCTCATTATTTCGTGTTATTCTCCGCCAAATCGCCCACTAATTTATAGATAATTCCTCTTCAATTTTACGCATCAAATTTGTTCTTGGAGGGATCTTGATTAACAAAGAAAAGAAAAGAGGTGATAATCTCTCCCAATTTTATACATTATGGTCATTTTTATTTATATTTTTAAATTAACTATACAAAAATACGGTACCTCTTCAGTAAGCGGCTTATCGAAATTGGGTTGTTTGGTAGCATATATGAGCATTTATTGTCTGTAAGTATGTTTCGCATGTCTTCCTTGAGGATGCCCTTGTTCATCCGATTTTCCGACAATCGGAAAGTCATGATCCCCACGGACCACACTAAACCGCCTCGGCTTTTTTAGCTCTGTGAAATTCCAGCAATGTGCGGAACTTTCTGTTATTTGGGCAACCAGCATAGTATGCATCTAAGGGTATACTAAAAGGGAACTATCGAAGTTGAAGCCAGTGCCATGAGTCTCTGGCCAACTAGCTCTCTAGGGCCCTGTGAATCTCTCCTAACCTAAACTCTCTTCCCTACTTGAGTAGGGGTACTCACTCACCCTCTTAGAGTACTCGCATGAGCCATACTACTTTATTATTACATCTAAATAATTTTGTTAATATATTGTTGAATTTATATCACTCGCGCTCATCTTAACTTTTGCAATGTCAATTATACCTTTCTTTTTTGTAATATTAGTTGTATCCATGGCCTCTTACAAAATTCACTATTATGTAGTTCTGGTAAAGTAAAATAGGGGCATAACTAATATTTCGGTGGAAATGTAAATTTTGTAAAAAATTGAGGTACAATTGATATTTAAAAAAAGAGATATAATTGATATTGCTAATTCTATCCATATTACCCTCATTGATGAGTTGTCTAGATATGTTCCTTATTCTAATAACTTTTTATTGGTAAGATAGCATGTACCAAACATATATTTATTTTACTAATAACTTGTAAAAAATGGTATATTTTGATCATCATGGTAAGGAATTAGTGAATGCAAAGGAGGTAGACAATGTTATTTCAATCTTTCTTGGATGAATCAAATACATAATGAGGAGAATCTCCACTCTAATGGAGATAGACTTTCTTCCACGATAGAATCCAAGAATATACATTAAAAAGGAAATAAAAAAAACTTCTGGAATTTCTAGTTTATTCCAGGGTGGATTCTATTATTAAATATGTTTTGATGGTAATATCTTTGTGGATTTCTACACGGGTAATAAAAAATATTATGCAATATATTGTTTTTAAGAGTTCGGTTTATTATCTTAGGTGTGTTCATCAGTTGCTTTGCAGGACTCTCATCACTTGTGCAAATCAGTAAATAGTTTTATCCAATTTATTTGACGTTGGTTGACGTGAACAATTAATCTTTTCCAAAGTAAGCATATATGTTTGAACCTAAATGGAAATGTGTACGAAAATCCTCCTTGTTCTACGTTCTTATTTATACATATTTGTAAGTATCAGATTGATATAAGATAGTTTGTGGAATCATCTATAACTAAAGCGCATACATTTTACACTGGGGGATAATTAATATCTATACTACATCAAAATTGACTTATGATAATGAATACTTTGGATATTCGTTCATATACCTTTCGATGCTGAATATATAATAATGAATATTATTCATTCCAAGTTATATTTTGTCTTTATAATTCGTGATTGAAGTCAAATCCGTTGCTAAAAGATTAACAAAATAGAAAATCAACATTACATGTTTATAAAAAGTTAAAGAAAGACTAACAAAATAACCTGTGAAACTTTGAAATTGTGGGTAGATATATAAATTTACAATAGTATTTTAAATTCTACTATAAATTATAAATTATTCGTGAAATTGGACATTGCAACTTTTTTTAATATTCAAATTTAAAATCAAAATTAAATCAGAGTATCTCTCCTTTAAAATAGCCATGTTAAAAATCCGATATTAAAAAAGAATAATAATAATCGGCTTTGCATCTATCTAATTTAATACGTAACCACAAACCAACAAGCCAAGGAGTTACATGTGTTCATGGGACGGGTACCCGAACCATTCAATCATGACCCGCCCCGACCCATCATTGTTGGGTTAACAGGTCGACCTGACCCATTTCAACGGGTACCGGGTCCCAACGGGTACCCGAGTTATTTGAATCGTAATGGGTACCCACGGGTCACTATAACAAACATGTTAGATCAAATGAACCATATCAAAAATAGCTTTTATTTATGCCATTATTTCTTCCTAAATCATATACTATATGCAATCTTATAGTCCATTCAGATGAACCATAATAGAGCATATTAAAAAATGTACAAAGAGCGGATTTTTCTACATATACCAAAACTGTACATATCACAAATGAATCAAGTATATAGAAATTGTTGGCACATAAGCTCACCATTAGTAGTGCCCTTTCCTTCTAAACACGCAGGATTTATAGTGACGAATCCAGACAATTAGAAAAAGATTTTTTGATACTCACATCTAATTACTGTTGGACATGCGAGCCCACAACGAGCCATTATGCAATAAATGTTATTGCACATATCATTCCCTGATATGAAATGAAGAATAAATAATTTGCATAATAGGTCCCTCTGTACAATTGGGGTTATGTACCATGGCCATCTTAATAATCATACAGTTGTTGAGTCAATAATTGAATCATAGAGGCTGGTGCTTGGATGAATATCTAAAGGGTTAGATTGAGGACTCATCAAGCACCGTCAAATAATTGTTAAGAGATGATCTCTAGCCTGAGTAGGAGATGACAATCCTTTCTCACATAGGCTGATATCTGACTGACCTCTTGATGCAGGTCCTCTACATAGGAATAGAGATTCGGAGGTGTCAGATTAGTTAGGTCAAATGGTTGACTTAACGAGATCGAGATAACCTAAGTCCTATGTTGAGTGCTGTCACGGCATAGGCACACATCCTCTGACCAGAGACAATTGTGTTACTATATGTCTGAGTGTGTACATTTGGCAGACAAATAGGTTGATGACCTAACCAAGGTCTATACACCGACGTGCTGGTGTGCATGTAAGGACATATGAGTAATATGATCTCTCAAAGAGATCATACATGTTCACTTATGAACCGGAAGACATGAGCTCACTCATGAGGTATTGTGACCGATCAAATTCCATGCATGGTCGTCGTACTTTGGAAATATGACAAGAATTTGAAGGTATGATATACGCTTTGGGAAAGCATATGATCAATACCGATCCCCAATGACCAAGCAGAGAAAGCACATTATTCTTGAAGAATTTCAAGAATAATTCATTTGATGAATTATATATATATATATCCAAGCAACAAGATGTTGATTATTAAATGAGATTTAATCATCAAGAATAATATGAATGGGATTCATATTGTGAGAATGATTATCCAAGATAATTAAATGGGATTTGATTAGCAAGGATTACAGATTGTGGATAGTGCTATCCATGATATCTGTGTATATATATTATAAATATGATTTATAATATATTAAAAAGAGAGCACCTTTCTAAATAGTATTTGTTAATTGTTAATGTGAATTGGATTCATATTAAGCAATTAATTGGAAATGTAATTTACAATTTAGTTTGGACTGTGAATATGATTCACATATTTTCAATGGCATGATTGAAATATTCACTAATTATTTGGGAATTAATTTAGTGGATGATTTTCCAATAGATATACACTAATTAATTTGGAATTAATTTAGTGGATAATATTGCAAGATAAATAAGAGATAATGATATGAATTAAAAGGAGGAGAAAATCCACCAAATCATGAGGTGGCGTCACCCATGACTTGGTCATGTGTGACGCCCCATGATTTTGGAGGATTATTATCATATTTTTATTAATATCTCATTATCTTGCGTTTATTGATTTATTTATTGAATTAAATTATGTTGATGATGATGCAACATATATTTAATTTAAAATAAATTAATATTTTGTTGTTTTTGAACAACAATGATCATGGCTATTGATTTAATATACATATTAATCTAACCATTGATTTTGTATATACTATGGATTGTGATCCATGAACTTCCAAACTAGTATATAAAGAGGGAAACCCTAGCCTCTTCAAGCTACAAGATACAAGAGTTGCACACGCCTACTCTTCCCCTCTCTCTTTCTCTCTCTCATTCTCGTCCTCTCTCTCTCTTTAAGGTGGCCGTCCACCTTGTGTTTTGAGGGAACAAGCAATCATCTCCACGCCGTTGTGTTGTCGCTTCGATTGCTCGTGGATCTCCATCGACGGATTTCGTTGGACTAAATCAGGAGATTCAAGGCTTGGATCTTCATCGAGGATTGCGGGAGGAACATGTCTCATCATCGCTCCCGCAAGTGTCATCTTCGTAGATCGGACTTGAGTCAGGAGGATCTCTTGCTTTAGAGATCTTGTGATCGCAACCACGCTTCAAGAGATATTTTCTAATACTTTGTGGTTTGATGAAATGATCCAAGAACTGTTCTTGTGATCATGTGGTTTCATCACTTGATTTAAAAATTTTAATTTTCGCTGCATCTAGCGACTTGTGCGACTAGTCGCCTCGATCGCATGAGATGCGATCAACACGCTTTCGTGATGTGCTTGAGTATTCCTCATATCCTTCAAGTGATATCAGATCCTTAGATCGGAAAGGTATTGGATACTATCTGTAAATCAAGGGTGACTCGGGTTCAAAAGGGTTGCGAAAATTTTTACTGCATTTCAATTTTCGCACCTCTGTTTAATTGATTTTTTTGGAACTGTTTAAGTTATTTAAACACAAACTTTTATAATTGGATTTTGTTCCCCATTAAATAAGGAAATCATAAGATCTGAGTTTATGTAATTTGGATTTCATTTGCTCAAGATATGGCCCTTTGAATAAACATGTATTCACTGTTGCGTGAACTGCGAATGTAAATATGATTAATGAGTTAATTACTATTTTGATGTACCTTGAAATGCGTGAAATATCACTTGGGTTCTGTCATAAATCCAATTATCAATCTTAAGAAACAGATTTTGCGTAATTTGGATTTAAATTGATCAAGATATGTTGATTTTAGTGAGTAGGGGTCACTGCTGAAAATTGACGAATTTGATCATGAACCATGTGATAGTCATTCAAATAAGTTGATGAAAATTAATTGTTAATTTTCTGAAATAATTAGTGATAAATATTTGTGAAATATTTATAGAGATAATTATTTCATTGAATGACATTTCACTATCCAAGATGATAAGATAGTTGATCTTGATCATTAATTAGTTGAAATGAAATCATCAACAAACATTGTTTTCATGCAAAACCTTAGTTTATCCTACAGTTTTTTAGGACAACTTTTACATGCAAAACCCTCTTGCATGAATAGGATTGGGGATTTGTTTAGCAAATATCCTTAAAATATTATCAAAATGGTTTTGATGAATATTATATGGTATAATTTCGGTTGAAAAACCGATGAGCATCTCATGGTACATAATGATCTATCTGGCATTATCCTTTCCTGAGGTGGATATGGTGCCTAGTCGGGGAGCATTGGGGTAGCGGGTTGCACCGGATGTGGTCTGTCCCACTCCCGTCGTTACTGACCATGACAACGGGTAGGGACTCGATAATGCCAGAGAAGTCAATGTGTAATTTTCTAATTTTTAAAATTTGAATAATATGTACTTTGAGATTATACCTATTATTCAAGTAATAATCAAGTTTGTTGATTGATAATTGGATTGATAATTAATTTAATGTGATTAAATTGATTATATCCAATTAAAACACTCTATTATGAATAGATGTGTATTTCCCTTGAAAGAATTAATTATGTGAATATGATTCATGATAACTAATTATTACAATTTGAATATGAGGTGGAGGATCACATAAGTGTCATCCATGGTCTCCCATCAAGGCAAAGGATTCTGTTGCCAGATATTATATATAGGAGATGCCTGCCCGAAGTGACAAATCCTATATATGATTTATTTGGACCGGGTTCTTTGCTTCTCGAAAGAGTAAGGCCGTATACGTAGTGACCCCAATATCGAGTCCTCATATTATTGGGGCGATATTGGATTGTGTATAGCAAGTATTAAGCCATCCTATTGACGGTTGGTTCATATAACAACGGGTCAACATCATCTTAGGGGTGGTGGGCCCGGGTGTTAAAAACCGAATTGGAAAATGCAAGTTGGACTTGCAAGGTGGAATGTATTCCCGCTTATTTTTATCAGAGTCAAAGATTCTTATATTATTGGGATGTGACAAAGATAGGAAAGTAGATCCCAGATCTTGCTAGAGATATAATGGAAAGTGATTAAGGGAATGACCTTTCATTGTTGACAAGGCAAGATAACTTTGAAATAAAAATTCCTAAATCAAAGAAAAATATGTATATAAAATATATATACCCTTATGCAAATTTCTTATTTCAGATAATCCTTCATTAGACCCACTCAATGTTATACTCAATAATAACCAGTAAAATATCATGGATTGGATTCATAATCCAGATATTGTACTTGCATTTGAACACATAATGTATGTGGTTTCAATGTGCAAGTTTCCTCAACATAATGAGGAATGATAATTAAATAAGACAATAAGGCATCACCTTAGGGTTTGTATGTCTCTATAGTCTTTATCTTTCATCGAGTGTACTTTGGAAGTGACATGTCGATGATGGTCGTAATTGTCAAATAATCCTTATAAAATCTAAGAAGATGTTATGGCATACATATGTGCTCTAGACATTTAATCATGAATGACATGGTTCTCTGCATTATGCAGAATGGTAGCTCGAAAGAGATGATGTTAACAAAATATTTGAATACCTACCTAAAGCTAAGTCTCTAAGAGTTAAGCTGTATGTAGATATGATGAGTGTCATCATTCTACTATCTATACTCAAGTCATTCATGAAGCTTCATAATAATCATTTTGTATGCATTTAATGGAGCATGTATAAATGTTGAAGTGCTCTTGTATTGAAATTTTTTGAATTAAACATAAGAGATTCTTTGTCTTGAACAATGGTTGTTTATAGATGAAGAGAGCACAGTGGAAGCGTGGGTCGGACCCATGTGAGAAGAAAAGTCAAAGAGTTGATTGTACTTCTGTGACTTCCATATGACATCCAAAGAGTTGGATGAATGCCAATACTGTAATAAGTTGATGTGCTGATAGTATGACTATCAAGTTTGTCTAAAATCCTTAGTGACAGACTTAGATAGAGCATCAGAATAATCTACATATAATCATTGATTTTGACTTACTTATTTCATTAGATAAAGTCTAATAATTGTATCCCAATCTTCTAATGACACTTGCAATTGGTTGTATATATACATATATTAGAAGATTAGAAATTTGATCTTAAGGTTTAATAGTCATCTACATGGATGTTGATGTAATTGTTGCAGCAATCTTTGTTGGATAGATAGACTTCATATTCTCAGTGGGAGAGCCCTTAGTCTTAGAGAATGTCTCTATGACCTAGATATTAGAATACACTCATTGTTTGTTTCTAAATGTTGGAAATAAACATGAATTTTGAGATAGAACTATCATAAAGAGTTATAATGGATATATTTCAGATAGTAATCGGGCATCTAGTGGATTCTACTAAATTAGAAAATTAATGAATGGTTCATTAAGATTTCTAATACTGAAAATTAAACCTTGATAGATCAATAGGAGGATGAAGATCATTTGACAATGATCTGGCATCAAGTTTTGGACATATGTCTGCTGATGAGATCAATGGACTAGTAAGATATGAAACTTTAGAATGTCTAAAAAATTCAAATCTTACATACTTGTGAATATTGTATTCGAAGAATGTCCAATACACCATTCTCTTAGGAAAGGTGTAAGATGTCAAGGTATTCGGGATCTCATACATATTGATGTATGTGGATCATCTATATCATAGTGAATATTATGGATATGCGATATCTATTGATGATCGTGTATGATATGAGATTTCTTCTCTTCACCCGAGAAACCTTTGAAATGTTCAAAGATTTCACAATTTTGGTTTAGAACCAAAGTTTGAGGGAAGATTAAATGAATTTGATCTAACCAAGGTAGCAAGTACTTATTAGTTGAATTCAAAGAATACCTTATGAATATATGAATATCATTTCTATCTCAATCCTCGTAACACACCTAAACTCAATGGAGTTGTAGGGAGATATAATTCGGATCATGTGTGACATGATTTGATCAATGATGAATTTTAGCATAATTATCCCTTACTTTCCAGGTATATATGTGTAGTAGAGACTACAATATATATCCTTAATAAGGTTCCATGCATGTAAGCTGCAATCTAACACTTAAGAGTGCTACTCAATTAGGAAAATAAAGGATGGTATTGGATACCTACTTTATAACCCTGAGATTCTTGAAAGATCTCATCTCTGAGAATGTGATTCTTAGAGGATTAAGACTCTTGAGAATCAAGATGAAAATGAAGTAAAGGAACTCATTTAATCTTGAGATGATAATGAGATTCCTGAAATCGAAAACTGAAAGGACAATTAAAGATGAAGCACTAATACCTCTTCAAATGAGTTTGAGGATGTATTCCATGTGTCAGTTAAGTCTGACAATGATAGGACTTCATGTGATGAAGCTCCTGAGGATCATGACATGGAAAGATGGATATTAACAATAAATTCTAAAGTAGACTTCATATACAAATGTTGTATATGGACCCTCGAGGATCAACCTATAAGGGTAAGACCCGTTAAGGTGTAAATGGATCTTCAAGAAAAGAGGGAACCGGATGAGAAGGTAGAGACCTTCAAAGCACGGTTTGTAGCCATGAGCTACACACCGGAAGAGAAGACATTGCTTGCGATGAGACTTGCTCTTCGGTAACCATGCTTAAAATCATAAAAATATTGCTAACCTTAGCTACACAACTTGACTATTGCATCTTCAAGATGTAAGTCAAGATTGCATTCCTCTAAGAATACTTCTCTGAGGATATTCACATGAAGTAGCCCCAGGGCTTCATGATTGGGGAAAGTGAGGTGTGAAAGATAAAGAAATCCATCTATGGACTCAAATAAGCTTCTTGTTGGTAGAACATAAGATTTGATGAAATTATAAATGTTATGATTTCATAGAATCTTGATGTACCATGTGAAGCTTAGTGGGAGTGCCATTGTGGTCATCATGCTAAATGTAGATAATATCCTAATCATTTGGAATGATATAAGGATGATAATAAGTATTTTATGATCTGGCTATTCCATACCTTGAGATATGATCTCAAAAGATGCCTCTTGGATCTTAATCTGAATCTGTTCAGAAGCAAAGAGAAAGAGGGTATTGGGACTATCACATTTGTAGTATACCTTGGACATGTTCCATTTTCCGAAATTCCAAGAAAGGCTTTCTTACCTTAAGATTTGGTGCTAACCTATGTAAAGGGATAGCACCTCAAAACGTTGAGGAAGTGAATGACTGCTTGCACTTGTGCATCAGTTATGAGAAGCTAAGTGTATGTTAGATGTGTACAAAAGCCAGATATCTACCATGCAGTGGAGTAGTAAAGTTTTCCTAATCCTACTATGGAGAGAAAACACTTGATTGCAGTAATAACAAAATCTTCATAGATGACAAGATTTTTTGAGATAGTGATCTCAAAGTCATATCTTCAAAAGCTTAAGACTTTATAGATAGAGATATAAAGGGTCTTAACTGTGGATACCTTATGAGATAGTGATCTCCAGGAATAAGGGTATTCTGATAAGGATTATGGAAATACTAGTTATAATAATTATTGAGCAATAGTGTCAAGGACACTATAATTGCTTTATCAAAATTGAGTATTGGTTGCATAAGATGCAACATTCGCATTTGATGCGAGCACTGTTACTCGGGATATGCAAGTGCCATAAAAGGACTTGGCGTAGTCTCACGGGAACAGAGCGACTGATCAGCTTACCTAGCTATTTTCTAAAATAGCCTATGATTGTAACATGAATGTGGGTTTAAATGATTAGCCCATTAATGGCTCTTTGGGCTAATGGGAGATTGTTTGACATGCGAGCCCATGACGAGCCATTATGCAATAAATGCTATTGCACATATCATTCCCTGATATGAAATGAAGAATAAATAATTTGTATAATAGGTCTCTTTGTACAATTAGGGTTATGTACCATGGCCATCTTAATAATCATACAATTGTTGATTCAATAATTGAATCATAGAGGCTGGTGCTTGGATGAATATCTAAAGGGCTAGATTGAGGACTCATCAAGCACCGTCAAATAATTGTTAAGATATGATCTCCAACCTGAGTAGGAGATGGCAATCCTTTCTCACATAGGCTGATATCTGACCGATCTCTTGATGCAGGTCCTCTGCATAGGAATAGAGATTCGGAGGTGTCAGATTAGTTAGGTCAAAGGGTTGACTTAATGAGATCGAGATAACCTAAGTCCTATGTTGAGTGTTGTCACAGCATAGGCACACATCCTTTGACTGGAGACAGATGTGTTACTATATGTCTGAGTGTATACATTTGGCAAACCAATAGGTTGATGACCTAACCAAGGTCTATACACCGGCGTGCTGGTGTACATGTAAGGACATATGAGTAATACGATCTCTCAAAGGGATCATACTTGTTCACTTATGAACCGGAAGACATGATCTCACTCACGAGGTATTGGGACCGATCACATTCCATGCATGGTCATCATGCTTTGGAAGCATGACAAGAATTTGAAGGTATGATATATGCTTTGGGAAAGCATATGAACAATACCGATCCCCAATGACCAAGATTGAGAAACTTGGTGATCAAACCCTGAAGAAGACAATGTGAAATTGATCTTGATCTTCAGGTTGATCAATGGTCTTCCAGTATGCAGGATGTACAGATATTGGGAATACTTGAGGGTGATGTGATCATAAATGATTGTATAACCATGATGCTTCCATTCCGAGGGAGTGATGAAACAGATCTGGATTTTAGTGACTTCTCTCAGTAGAGAAGCAATCTGATCTTGGTCCAAATGTTGGACATTAGTCTGAATGAGATTCAGATGCAATGAGAAGATTAGATCTGCGGTCTTGATGTAATCAAGCATCTGTGGGAGGTACACAATATCTGGATTTGAGATGAGATCTCAACATCCAAGTCACTATACGTGGAACAATACAATCGCCCTGTCCTTATCTCCAAGTATCTGCAGAGAAAGCACATTATTTTGAAGGAGTTCAAGAATAATTCATTTGATGAATTATATATATATTCAAGCAACAAGATGTTGATTATAAATGAGATTTAATCATCAAGAATAATATGAATAGGATTCATATTGTGAAAATGATTATCCAAGATAATTAAATGGGATTGTATTATCAAGGATTGCATATTGTGGATAGTGTTATCCATGATATTTGTGTATATATATTATAAATGTGATTTATAATATATTAGAGAGAGCATCTTTGTAAATAGCATTTGTTAATTGTTAATGTGAATTGGATTCACATTAAGCAATTAATTGGAAATCTAATTTACAATTTAGTTTGGGTTGTGAATATTATTCACATATTTTCAATGGCATGATTGAAATATTCACTAATTAATTGGGAATTAATTTAGTGGATAATTTTGCAATAGATATACACTAATTATTTTGGAATTAATTTAGTGGATAATGTTGCAAGATAAATAAGAGATAATGATATGAATTAAAAGGAAGATATAATCCACCAAATCATGAGGTGGCATCACCTATGACTTGGTCATGGGTGACACCCCATGATTTTGGGGGATTATTATCCTATTTTAATTAATATCTCATTATCTTGTATTTATTGATTTATTTATTGAATTAAATTATATTGATGATAATGCAACATATATTTAATTTAAAATAAATTAATATGTTGTTTTTTAACAACAATGATCATGGACATTGATTTGATATACATATCAATCTAACCATTAGTTTTGCATATGCCATGGATTGTGATCTATGGACTTCCAAACTAGTATATAAAGAGGGCAACCCAAGCCTCTTCAAGCTACAAGATACACGAGTTGTACATGCCTACTCTTCCTCTCTCTCTCTCTCTAAGGTGGTCGCCCACCTTAGGATTTGATGGAACAAGCAATCGTCTCCACGTCGTTGTGTTGTCGCTTGGATTGCTCGTGGATCTCCATCGACGGATTTTGTTGGATGAAATCATGAGATTCAAGGCTTGGATCTTCATCGAGGATTGCGGAAGGAACATACCTCATCATCATGCCCGCAAGTGTCATCTTTGTAGATCGGACTTGAGTCAGGAGGATCTCTTGCTTTAGAGATCTTGTGATCGCAACCACGCTTCAAGAGGTATTTCTAATATTTTATGGTTTGATGAAACGATCCAAGAAATGTTCTTGTGATCATGTGGTTTCATCACTTGATTTAAAAATTTTAATTTCTGTTGCATCTAGCGACTAGTGCGACTAGTCGCCTCGATCGCATGAGATGCGATCAACACGCTTTCGTGATGCGCTTGAGGATTCCTCGTATCCTTTAATTACTGCGTCCACAACCTGCCCACCGCCTACGTGTTTCACCATCAATATGGTTTATTCAAAGCATAGGTTAAAGAGACTGATATCAGTCCATAGTATTTAATTATGCTAATTGCTAGAATTGCCTAATATTTTGTCTTTATTTTCACATTTTCTTCCTCCATAGTAACATGGAGATGTGAATTTGAATTCAACCTGCAGACCATGTAGCAAAATCCTCTTTTCTACCTTTCCGAGAGACGTGATTTTTTGTCAATGTAATGGCCTCAGTGTGCTTCTTTTTATTATTATTTTTCTCCTTTCATCCATTCTGGACACCATTTTTGATGTGCAGTCAAGCATCTTTGCAAATCTTTCACCCTCAAAATGCTTCGAGTTTTTCATCAAGAAAAGAGTACATCCTTGTTGTGCAGTACCCATCAAAATCATTACAGAATGGTTTTGTAATGATGCAAAGCCTCACCGAAATATTGAGATTCTCACATGCCCCTGAAAATCTAAAAGCCAAACACCACCAAATCACTTCAGTTGCTCTCGACCCCAAATCAAAAAGCATAGAAATCAGAGGATAAGTATTGTGTTTCCCTCGTCATAGTGCCAGATAGTGATGAACTCGATCCTAATGTGGAAGCCCCTGTCGTGAAATCGAGAGTGCCCGAGGTGGTCTAGGTGCTGCGACAACACTGAAGATGAAGGAGAAGGTGGGAGGGACCAAGGAAGCCCTGGAAATTAGAGGCATGTGACGGTCGGAGATTGGTTGCAGGTTGGATTTTTTCCAACCGGGTACCCCGGAAACCCGTGGGTTTTTCCATCGGGTCAAGCGGGTCAGCTTGTCATGGGTACCCGACCCGAACATCTTGCTCGGGTACCCGTGAACTTAGGGTCGAGATAGCCGGGTCGGGTCGGGTACCAATTTGACCCGTATATTTTGAACACCCCTACAAGGAGTGATCTTGTGAGAGCAAAAAATCGTGAGAGCATGAGAGCAGTGATTCTGGACCACTAGATTTTGTCTTCTCTCTTCTAGTCTTCTATCTCCTGGTTGAATCTAGTAGTCTAGAATCAATGCTCTCATTCTCTCAGAGGTTTTGACTCTCATTGGATCACTCCTCCCAAGAAGCCATTAGCTAAACATAATGGGATTGCAACTTGAATTTATAAAACCTATGTGTAAGCACGGTAGCTACGGTGCTTCCTACAATGCCTAAACAACGGGTATATTAAGATGCTAAATTCAACCTTTTACCACAAATTAAATACATGCTTTGAACATAAAACAAGGAATGTAGAACATACAATTTGCATATACATATACATACATGTATATAAGGAATACGTGTGTGTATAAAATTCATAGATAAGTACATGGTTGGTGTTAAGTAAGACGAGCACTTACGATATCAAAGCTTGTAGGCAAACTAACTAGGGACTAACACGAATATAATATTCTCAATTTTGATGAATACGATTGTGAATATGAATGCTCGAAATTTTAAGGATACAAATACGATTTTTTTAAGAATACACTACAAGGAAAACAAGTTGTGGCTACAGAGATATGGCCATGCATGTGGGATTTGTTGCCACAGAATTGGGCTTTGCGCACTACACATCGTAGCTTGTAGTCGTTGCTACAAGTCTTGTCGCGAGAGTTCTCTAACCACAAATATTTCATGACCACTACAAGTAACCACATAATTTACCATGACCACGGTTCTTGCATGAATGTCCTCCTTACATATTTGAAGACTTTGGTCACAGAATAGTAGCCGCAAGAAATTCGTTACAAAATTATCGTGGCCACAAGTTTTAGTAGCCACATTATATGGCTACAACTTATTTTTTTGTAATGATACGAATATGGTTACCAATGTTCAAATTTGGGATGATACCGATACTTACGTGGTACATAAGTTTGGTGAGCTTTCTTTTATTATTTAGATATGTATTTACAGCTTTTATTATTTGATTATTTTTATGCACATATTCACTATTAAATTATATAGTATACTTTTAATACAATAGAAATTTTTATGAACTTAAAATGCTTATAACTTTTAAGTATAGTTAGATGTGTATAATATTCATATATTAATTCGTATTCTTTTATCAAATATCCGTGTTTGAATTATCATTATACTTTTGCATTCATGTTCGTATTTTGAGGATACGAATGTATATTTTACACGTTCGTGTGATATTCGTACGTATATGGATTTTAAAAATGATGAGGATATGACAACACTTGTATTCATATATGTATCCGATCGTTTTATCCCTAAAACTAAAACTAACTTTTCTCAGCTTATTATAATGATAAATCATCTTTCCATGTAATCTTGTATTTAATTTTTTTTAACATTTTGAGTTGACTAGTTTCTACACTAATCGATTAATTTTATTTCGTAGGTTTTACTATTTAACCATACTTTCCGATCAACTATTTTTATATTTAGTCAACTACTTTACCTTTCAGATAACTGACTATTTTTCTAATTGACTAATCTTAACATAATGCAAGGAGGTATATAACTTCTTTCTATTGTAATCTATTCACATAATCTTTGTTAATTATCTAGATAAAGCTACTTAGCCTATCTAGGGTCTATCGGTAGGATCCTAAGTTACTCTACTCATCAATAGCTCGCCGGCACTTAACATCAATAGCTCTGTAAGGTTGTCTTAATTGGTGTTTTAAAGGAAAAATGTTGATACATCAGACCCCCCCGAAAAACTTATATGCATTCACAATTTTAATATATAGGGTAAATGTGGCTACACCTAGGAAGAAGCTAAGTTAGCTTTCCCCGTCTGTTTTTTTAAACTTAATTCTGATATTTTTTTCAAAACAACTTGGGGGTTTTATATCACCTAATATCAACATGTTCTCATAAAAAATTCAACTCATTTCAAGGTTTTCATCCCATACATGAAGCTTAATAAATTTTAACGATCTTAGAATTCTAGAAATCAGACCCTTCCAGATGGACTGGCTAGGAATTTGGTTTTTCGTGAATTTGAATCACATATTTCTCTTATTAATCTAAGCCAATCTTCCCCATGTATTTTTTTAAATAACATAAAAAAACTTTAAAAAATAGTCGAGGGAAGCTAACCTGGCTCTCCCTTGGGGCTAACGACATTTTAACAATATATAAGAAGCTCGTAGGCACTTGATATGTTCCATCACATTCTCCCTGTGCAATTTCTCACCCGTGAAATAACCCCATTTCTCACCAACCAAAGAACCCATAAAGTAGATGTGCGATGAATCTATGACTTGTCATATTATTTATCATTCATTATCCTCTTGGCTTAACCTATCCAATAAAATATAGCCTTAATTCACAGTAATAAACATGCTAACCTTTGTTCATAACCAGCCCTAGTTATTGTATATAATTAACATTATTTTACTTTCTTTACTTCTTTTATTTTTTAAAAAATAGTTTAATGTTGTAGATATTTGTTTTGACATTAAATACAAATTAAACATACAAAAAATAGAAAAAGAAATGTTTTAATTCATTAATTATACTTACAAAAATATATCTATATATGTATGACTCATTTTGACGTCTTTTTCAACATGAATCGTGTAGTTCTCATTGAGATCTACAACTTTCATGTTTTACACTTTTTCTAATCCTACTTTTATCTATTTTATTTTTCATTTTCCTTTATTTTCTCTACCTTCTAATCTTCCTATTGGGACATGTGGCTTCCTCTGATTGAGCCACGTGACCCGGCCATTTGTTGCCACTCGCACCACTCCCCCACTGTTAGATCTGTCTGAGGGATCTCATCCTCGCCATCCACTCTCTCCCTCAGTCTTATCCATCTGATGGATCCAATCAAGATCATTCTACCCCACCTTCTCCTTGGTCGTTGGATCGCTTGATCCAATGGTCCACTCCCATTTTCTACCCCCAGTAACATCTGCACCCGAACATTACACCTCTCTGTCTGCTTTTCTTTTCCCAATTCTCCCTCTCACTCCACATCGTTGTGCTTGAATTTTGAATGATCACCAATAAAATGGACAAGATAAAAAACCAGCACATGTTGGTCCTCGTATGTGTGTTGGTGAATCAAGGGGTATTGTTTGCTTGGTTGAGCATGGTTGTCTTCTCTACCCAACCCTCCCGTAACCCTAGATGACCCCACCTCCCCCCATTCCCATCCAAGCATCTGTGTAAATATCCTTCACCTCCTAAACCTAATTGATCTTCGGTTCCCCAGCCTGAAATCCACATTCAAATACTTCGGCTACTTTTTAGCCTAAATATAGGGGGAACCTTATATATAATTGAGATTATTCGCCTAGGGTCTCCCCATCCTCATTGCATATCCAATACTTAGGCTATTGACAGCCTAAGTATAGGGGGGCTTGAGTCATTCTTCCCTCTTCTTGTCTTCTTATACTTAGGTGATTTTGACCTAAGTATAGGGGGACCCTTTGAGTCAGTTACGCTATATCACCTTGTATTTGAACCGAGTTATGGCTTCATATCACTTTGTGTTATTAGGACATAGCAAAAATTAAGTATAGGGGGTATACCTGATGAATCTCCAGTTTATCTCCTTTATTCTGTCATTTGGCCTTAAAACCCTAGCTTATGCATGTAAATAACATTATTTTGTACAAATTAACATTCATCTTTTCTTGTATAAATACTGTACATAATATTGTTTTTCATGCCAAAATTATAGAATAGAGAAAAGATAAAAAAGAGTAAAATACCACATGTATTTTACGATCGTAAACCCCGAGACCTAGGCATCTTGATGACTGGATCTACAATTAATAAAGTAGGGGGAGATAAGGACCAAAATAGATTAATAATCATATTCTTTTATTCATCAATAACCCATTTTTGGAACCATTTTATTTTCTATTATTTATACCTCAAATAAAGACATTTTTACAAGAAAGTTGTAGATAATAATATATAGAAAAATACAAAATTGACTTCAAACGAAAATAATATACAATGTACATTTTATACTCTAAATAAAAAGCTAAAGTCCCAACTTCACATAGCCATATCTCATAAATACAAACTCACAATATATCAAAATCATCTTTAATGGTATATAACTTTTAATAAGCTATTTAATGAAGGTGTTTTATATTTTCGGAGTTAATATGTGAAAGTTAGGTTTTGGACCCCTACCCAAATAAGATATTCATTTTATTTATTCTTTATTATTTGTATAATTTCATATTTTATAATTTTATAGTTAGTATTTGTAACACTTGTACATATTAAAAACATAATAAAACATAAATAAAACACACAAATAAAATATGTATATAAAACACATACATGAATATACAATAATTGTACATACACATTCAACACCTATATTTATTTAAATGTAAATATCTTATCAAAAAATATAACAAAAATATATTTAAGTACATAAAAGTAAGATATATTATATAAATTAAGAAAATAAATTAATAAAATCAAAAATACAAATAAAAATAAATACTTAAAATAAAGATGAATATACCTATAAATATACTCTTGAAAATTAACTTGTAATAAATAAAGTCAAAAAATAAGTAAAAATTATAATTAAATACCATAAAAATAACAAAGATTTTTTTGTTTTGAGTTTTTTTTAATAAAATCATTTTTGATTTTATTTTGAATTGTTTATCTTTTTGAGTTTGTGTTTGTCTTTATTCAGCCAACGTGGACCAATCAAGTGAGAGGGAGGTTGACTGAGGTCAACTCCCCTGTCTCCCTTGGTTCCAACACCCGCCTACATTTCGCCTAGATTTCTCACTTTTGTCCCACTCGATTCTTTCACCGATTCATTTCGCACTCTCTACAAAATTTCATCTCTAACCCTCTAGCTTTCACGGGATTGATTTCCTTGGGCTTTGGCCCTCTGAATCAGACGCTCTCCTAGGTCAAAGATCCCCTGTATATATTTTTTCTTTCATTCATCCTCGCCTCTTTGATCCTTCTACTATCCTTCAAACCTAAATATGAGCATCGATTCTCACTCCTTGTGACAACATGGACTTGATCACTCTTTAGGCGCGGGTGTTGGGTGTAGAATCGAAGAGATCAGTGCCTGCCGACAAGCCTCGCTGGAGCTCCAGCTCTAGGTCTGTCCTTGTCGGTAAGCTCTCTTTTCATCTGTCATTCTGGTTCTCTAGGACATTCATAGCTTAATGTAGGCTTTCATTTCATGTTTAGTAGCGTAGTTTTTTTATTCTCTCAATTTCTTTAACCAGCCGGGCTTCAACTCTTCCACCTCTTTCTGATCACCTCCGCCCTCCCTTGCCTCACCTAACGCTTCCACAATCTCCCCCTTCACCTGCTGAATTCCCAACGCACCTCCATTCCCTTGGATCTTGCTCAGATCCAGGAATAGGTTCATCCACTCCACTGCCTCGACAGTGAACATTGGCCCACTGCCCTGTTCGCCCATCTCGCCACTTAAAGCTCTTTGGAGCTTCATATTTTTGTTGTGAACTTACCCCTGCAGGAAAGACCAAGAAAGGAAGCCTCCTTGAGGCTCATTGAAGCTCAGGGGAAGTCCCAAGTCCATGTGCTCCTCCAGATAGATCGAGACCCTCTCGCACCATTTTAAGATCTTCCACTGGTGCGAAAGGATGCTAGGACTCTTTTTAAGCCATCAGAAACCGGAAGGAGAAGAAAACCTTGAGATTTTGTTGATCAAAATTCATCGTGCATGAGGTTTTCGTGTGTTCATCCAAAGCCCTCAAGCGTCATTGGATCCTCTCCTGTTCTTCGTGAGGCACGACTGTTGTCCGATCGAGCCTTGTTAGATCTATCAGATCTTTGACGAGTGTCTAATCCTCGCCCTTCATCAACGAAGTGGTATCGCGCCACAAGGGCACGACATGTGTTAAGTGGGGACATCACACTCGTTGGATCAACACACGTGGAGGGGTAAATTACACAGTCCCCCGTTTTTGCATTTAATATTCAGTACGATAGTTTGTTTTAGTAGTTCAAAACTTTCTGTGTAATTTGCAAAAAGACCCTTATAGTTATATTATTTACATTCCAGTCCCAACTTTATATATTATATATTAAACATATAAAGAAAAAATTAAAAAATCAGAAAAATATAAAAAGTAAATAAAAACATAAAATTTAAAAACTAAATATATAAATAAAATATAAAATATAAAAAAATAACCCATAAAATATCATAATTTATCTGTGTTTGAGAGAGAGAGACTGTCCTTTGATTTTATCTTACATTGTTCTACACATTACTCCTTGAGTTGACCCCTACTTACTTGTCACTATACATCTTTAGTAGGGTATAAGAAATTTTGATTTACATTTGCTTTTCTTGATTTGTTCATTGTGTGGGGTTAATTTTTGATTGACCGTGGGTTTTGTGAGAGGTTGCCTCAGGGACTAGACATCTTTGCTTCCATGAGGATACCATTTTAGACCCTTGCAAAATATGTATCATCAATACCTTATGTGTTGTATATATAATTTAGCCAAAGCTCGTATTTTGAAATTTTTGAAATTATTCTGGGCTAGAGTTTTTGTATTCTTGTGAACCGATTTTTGTAAAATTATTGTAAAAATAATTTTCATAAAAATTGAGGGACTAAGTTCTTGTTTTTTAATTACTATTAACCCTACTAAAAATTCCATAAAAATCTCAAAAATTAAATTCTTTTCTTGGGTAGTGATTCTAACTACTGAGCTTTGAAATGAGTAGCCATTTCTCGATGAGGGAACTACGGCCTCCCTTAGTAGAGTGGGGTGGTTAGAAGACAATGTGAATGTCACCATCTTGAAGTAATATGAGTGGCCATCTAAAAGTCCATACTTACACCCATACTGGCTAGAAATGGATGCAACTATTCATATGAGCTTGGACCAGCCATTATATCTATTAAGATTAAAAAAAATTAAATTGCAACTCAAAAATCACAAAAAATCCACTAACTCTGGAGTTGGTGTATTTCTGACACATTCACTACACTCAAGACTCAAAGAGTTGAGGACACTTGGTTTTTGAGATCTTGAGAGTCTGAGTTAACATGCCTTAGTCTTTAGGATTTTGAACTTAATAATCCACATTTCCCTAGTTTGGAGGATTTGAGCGCTATTCATCTCTACCTTCTAAAGAATATGATCAGCACGTCACTTTCACAATTGCGTGATTGATGAGATGAGTTGAGTTATCGCTTCAGGAACTAGGACCGGAGACTTGAGTCTAGACCCGATTTAATGATGCTCGAGGATGGGATAAAGTCAATGAAGGCTTCAAGAAATGAGAGTATCAGTAAAATCCTAATCAGTGTGTGAACAAGTTCACATGTTATCGTTTGATATTTACCTATGTGCCAAAGTGTGATGAAACTTAAATAATTATTAATCAGTATGCGCCAACTCTTGGTAAAAGCAGTGGATCCAGCCAAATATCAATGGAATAGAATTCAAGAGAAGTTCTCTTATAGAAAGAAAATCTTTATTTTTACAAATACAAATTCAAAAGAGCTTCCATAAAAGGTGGGTGCTTCCAAACATTTCGAAGGGTCCACGTGGACCAAATGCTATTAGAACCAGGGAGCCGGGATTGCACCAAAAAAGGACTCCGCATCGTATACTGATACAAGTCTGGGTGTCGAAGGTATCTTAGATACTTTACCCCGGTGTACATCCAAGAAAATAAGTGCAGACGACTCCAAATTCTCTTGACGGACACATTGATCAACAAACCAAAAAATATATGTGTTGACAATAAGGCACTCGAGAGGATCCTTATTCCAATGTGAGAGAGAGAAGAAAATGCACAATCATATGCCCTCCGTCATCTGGCCTTCCAACTACATGTCTAAGTCTGACAAACTAATGAGACATTAGATTGAATGCAAGAACCAACATATTCCCTAGTGTTGAGGAGTAGGCCTCGAGGAGATTCTCTTGGACTGGAACCTTAGGTGACATCTCAACTCGACTCTCATGATTGCAGTACACTAAAAGGCATATCCTTATATTATATGTACAAACTGAGAGTATGATAATTAAAGAAGTTTGATTCATTTTGACTAGAGATTGGTTGAGCCCAAAATTTTAGAATCGCTTAAATTGAGGGTCTTTGATGAATTGAGCCTCGAAAATTCACATGCATTATCAGGAATTAATCACGTTCCTTCATTCTTTAAATGCTCGAGGGCGAGCATGGTTTAAGTATTGGAGGATGATGAATCTCACATACATCATATTAAAATCCATTTATTATTCTCCAAGCTTAAACAATTCGATAAAGACCACAATTAATTCATTGTTATTAACTTTCATTAACTCTGTGTATAATTAACACTAAAAAGCTAACCCTAATAATTGTATTTAATACTAATATTTTCCTTTATTTTCTCTTTTATTAAAAAACCATAAAAATAAGATTAAATATTGTACATATTTGTTTTGGTCTTTAAATAAATTAAAATTGCAAAAAAACTAAAAACCCTTAAAAACAATATTTTTATCTATAAAAATGATTACTAAAAATTTTGCTTTGGATAAATAACCTCTTTTGACTTTTCATTCAACATGGAACATGTAGATCTCGTTGAGATCTACAACTTTCATGTTTTGACTTTATGATAATTCTCCTTTCTTTTATTTATTTTTGATTTTTTTAATTCTTTTTCATTTTTTTAATAATCTGGTGCGGCCATGTGGCGTCCTCTGGGCCGCCCACGTGGCCTCATCTCCTTTTTCCACCCGCAAGCTCCCGTGTTGTTTGATCAACCTCTGGCCACCTCCGTCTTAACTATTCCTTTCCCACTCTCCCTCAACCATATGATCCATTCCCTCATCTCATATGGACCGCTCCCTAGCGCCCTAACCTCAACCACGTGATCTTTGCCATGCAATGCCTTCTAGCTCTCCATGACACCCTTATACCCTCGACCTTCGGATCAGACCCCATCTAATCCAAACCACTCTTTTCCGCCTCATCTTGAGCCGTTGGATGCTCTAGCATCCAACGCCTCCTCTACGTCCACATATTCCCTTCTCTCCTCGTCGTCGGATGACAACCCAAAACCCTTCTCAACCTTTTACTTGTGCCTATCTTCTAACCGTTGGATCTCAGGATCCAATGGTTACTGCTCATCTCCCCCATTCGCCTTCTCTAATCATCTGTTTCACCTCACGACCCCGTCGCCCCTTTCCACTTATATCTTCTAGCTTAGACCACTTGTGCACAACCCAACACTTCCCCTCCATAGCCATTACCTCCGGCATCCTCGCGCACTCATCAAATCCCCATGACAAGCCCTAGAGCCTTCATTCCATCCATTATATCCACATCCTCCACCTTTGTAATAGTCGAATCTTCATCCTATAAAATTGACGCCTCCGCCCTTCGTCACCTTCATCCACCACTCAATGGGCTGAGGTGATGATGGCCTCTACACCCTATGTGAGATCCATGGTGTCATCCATGTTAGCTCCGCCACTCCGATGGTAGCTGAGCTCGATGTTGTCGCTGACCATCTCGAGCAAAGATCCGGGCATCTTCGGATGCTAAGCCCAAGCCTCCACTCCACCAATTTCCTCGTCGATCAGGTATCCTTATTCTCTACTTTTTCTATGTTATTCTCTTAATTATTTCGACGCCCACACTTCACTTCACCTCCACTTGATCATCCGACGAGCTTCACCACATCACCTCCATCTTCGTCGCACCCTCTGCCCACCTCTCCTCTCATCCAGAACCCCTACCACCTTCAGTGCTTCTTCTCCTACTATGGTTGGGAAAATAACCCACTAAGGGTAGCATCGGTTCCACTCTGACACCCTCCAATGCATTCACCCCACACTTCAGCAGTCGCTGCTAACCCCTTTTGTAGAACCCCTTTGTCAATGATCGAACTTTGTGCCTCCGCTCCATCCTCCTCCATCTCCTCAGGCGAGACACCATCGACAGCTCATGACAACCATCACCTTCACCACCACAACTTTCCAATGTCTTCGCTTGATAACCAGCGAGCTTCCCCAACCCTCTGAAAATGCGAAGAAACTCAGAGGTGTTAGGGAGGGGCTCGTCGGAGCTCGTAATCGTTACCACTCCTACGTCCATGTTGATGAGCAGAAGCCATTGGATGGCCATCCGACGGCTCAGAAGAAGCCATGTAGCGCCTTGATCCTCCAGGCTCGTGACCACCGAGCCATCCACCAACCCCCCCCCCCCGAAGTACTTGGACCAGCCATATATCCATCCAAAGTTACATCCCCTCCGACCTAGACCTATGTGCCACGAACGTACGGTGCTAGGTTAATTGCATTGTAGGTCCTCCAGGTATGTGCCTCACATGCGTGCCTGGGGGTAAATTACATGAACGCCCTACCGGTTATTAATAACTGTAGAAAATCCCCCGCACACACAGAAAATTTGCAAAGGGGCCCCTTCGACTTTTGCTTATTGCAAAAAGACCCTTCTTGGGCATTTTTATGATTATTTATCCTTTTATTTTCATGCATTTTATTACATTTATGCCCCCAACACTGTTCCACTCATATCTTGAGTATTTGAACTTCGTTTCAGTTGATTTCAATTCCATTTTGTTGCTTTTATTTTCTATATAATGGCATCATTTAATTACTTATTTGATACTTAAGTGTACATGTTGTATTTTGAGATATGTTGTGTCAATTACGCCCAATTTCTTAATGACATTAATCCATTTTTATGCAGCATTTGTCGATGAAACTAACCTCTATTTTATTGCTCATTGATTTGACAATTTTAGGGCATGTTTGTGTATTATCTACATGATCATCTATTGCATATTCTACACCATGCATCTCATTTTAATTGCATTTAAAACCAAATAAAAATTCCATGCATCTTGTTAATTTTTCTCTACGTTTGTGCTTTATGTCTGCATATGAAGACTTAGATTTTAAATTTAATCGCTCAATACTTAAACAAAAAAATTGATGAATAAAATGGGAGACTCGTGTCCCTGTGTTTGACCTTGGTACAACTTACCAAGTAAAATAATTACCACATATTCGAGGTTGTGGTTTTTGCTGAATCGAAATATATCTCCTATACTACAATAATACAATCTTATTAAAGAGGCATTTTCCACATTCATCACATATCCATTGATCACCACCAATTGAAGGCCTACCAATGTCAACCAATGTCTACATCACTAAGCAATGTATTGATCTAACAAGTCTGTTCCTACGAAAGCAAGGGAACCATCCACCTCCTCGTAACATTCCCTAACAAAAGGTCCCAATTGGTCACCAAGGCGATTGACTGTGAGAAACAATCATCGAGAATCCCTTGCCAAGTCCTTTCATTCTTACCCCATAGATGTTGTACACCAACCTACACAAAAGATAAGCCCCCTCCCCACCTCCCCCAAAATGCCTGAACGTATGCCACACACTTGATCAGCAATGTCATGTTCATTTCCAAATTGAGGACTCCAACTCTCATATTCTCCTAAGTAAGCAGGAGCATCTTTCGTCCAACCAAATGCATCCACAATGTGTTTCCCCGCGATGCACAAAAGAGCTTTCTCATCAAATTCTCCACTCTCCCTCAAACACCCACATGCAAGAGTCGTGTCGACAAAAATAAGACATGTATATAAGATAAAGGTGTGTTCATAAGTTTAATGACAACTACCACTCGATAGGTAGGAGGCCTGGCACGTGCTCAGTCTTTGCTCCATTTTCTCTGCCACTGTTGAACAATATCCATGCCTCAGTCTACCCCAAACAGAGGCAACCCCAAGTAAGTGATTGGGAGTCTTCCTCACTATCTACGAAGCAAATCCATGCAACCTGCCACCCTAATCTCTCTCCCTCCAAATGGAATAAAACGTAAATCATTATGGTCGATCTTCAGCCTAGAGACCATCCCAAACAAATTAAGAACTAGAACTCCCCCCTTAGCCTAGTCGTAAACTTTCTTTTTTTCCATCTACATACTGAAGAATAGGCAAAGAAGTGCACTGTTGGTGTACCCTGAGAAGAAATCACCATTCGTTGTCTTAATGATCATCATGGACAATTCATCAGCAATTAGGAAAAGCAAAAGCACCATATAGCACCCTAGTGGGTTCCCCTCTATAGCTGTAAAAATCCCTCACTTCGTATACCATTCACAAGCACTCCATATAAAGGAAGTCATCCTCCTCTCCACATATTAGGAAACCCCATTGAATATATGATTCATCTCTTTTATATTAGATTTTGCCCTAATTCTCAAGAAAAAATTATAAGATAATAAATCATTTCAAGAAATAAAAGTGGAGTAATCTGAGAAAATTATCTCAACATGAAAAATGAGGAGAAAATCACGTAAAATGATAAGAAAATTTAAGTTGGAATGTGTATCTATTCAACTTTATATATTGTATAATCTTCTAGCATTCTAAAAAAAATCACTCTAACTCTGAATGACATGAAAATAACTTCAGTGTGTACATAATGCCAACTTCAATCCATGAAAAATCCTAATAAATACTATTATGTGAAAATTACAAAAAAACCCAAACCTTAAAGTTGATGATCGAAAATCAAAAAACCGCGTAACTTCTTCATATAAGATCCAATTTTCAATTTGACATGCAACAAAGTGAGCTCCAAAATCTCTTTTCTTCTTTGATACCTTGTTCTGAATAGAAGTTGCCTTGGTCAATACATGTTTCTCAACTTGTGATCTCCTTTTCCTACGTGTTGTGCATCTGTTCCTCAGCTGATTCTTGAGTGTAGGAAAATGATCTGAGGCATCGTGAAGTGGAATCTTCATGAAGATATGATCTTTCAATAATCATTCGGTTTCTGAAGTGACCACATTATTTTTGGCTTTTTTCCTTTCCTTTTTCATATAAAGCATCGGGAAAAGGAACAAGCTCAGGTACAACAAAATTCTCTTTTTTATTCAAATCAGGACCAACTTGTACATCGAGAGTCTCATAAGTATGTACAAAACTCTCTAGTATTGGAGAATAAACATCAACATCGGGAGTATCTGCATGGTCTTGCGTGGTATCGTCATCTGATTCGCTCGTATCCATAACGAGTGTCTCAACGTCTCTCCTGTCTCCCTGATTATCAGGTTGATCCTCATCATCATGATCATTATCCTCCTCAGCATCAATATATGCATGATGGATCAACTCTCATTCCTCATTTTGTGCCATCTCCTCCTCCTGATCAGGTGCTCGTGGTAATCTACCGCGCTTGAGACGAATGAAGTTAGCTAAAAATTCGGGGAACGAGATCATACGTGTAGTGTTGTCTATTTGATCTGTGTGCCTCCTTTTGTTGTTCGGGTTCATCTGAGGCTGTGCGGGAAGAGTGGTCTTGCGAACGGTTAACTCATCCAGATGATGCTTAACCTGCTAAAATCTCATTCTTGTGCATGGTCTGGAGCATGCTCAGTATATCCATGATTAGTTTAGTGCCATGGCTTGTGAAGACATTTCTAATTCGGTGCGGTAACCCTGGCTCTCGACTCTCTCCTACCTCTGCATTTGCTGCTGCGGATTGTACTGTTGACGAGATCTCAGTGGCATGCATGGAGACTGTTGTTGCTATTGATAATAATTGGGTTTGTGATTACGAAGCATGATGATTAACAGAATGTGGTCTCTGATAAACGTTTTGGTGAAGTTGTTGCTGCGTGTAGTGTTATCGGTGCTGATAATGCTGATGTCTGTGTTACGGATAATGTTGCGACTGTTGTTGTAGATGTAAGCTCTGAGAAGAAAACTGTGAATGAGATTGAATCGAAGTGTACCACATTCCGTTTGAACTCAAGAGTGGCTTGAGGCTCAACATCGATGTCTACAGGGCTGATGATCTGGCTGGGATTGACATGAGACTAGTCTTCATGCCAATCAATCTGCAGAGTCTCCGTAGGTTGACCCAGCTCGCTCTGACAAAGTGGATCTATCAGATGGGAGGAGTAGGTAAAGATCTTCGAGCAGGTTGTGAGGTTGAAGAAGCTTGAGCCTGTTGATACTGAAGCTACAGGTCCGTCACCTTCTTCGTCAGATTACTCAGCTGATGAGGCAGTGATGAGAGTTTCTCTAGCTCTTGTAGCGGCTGCAGGTCCTAAACTTGCTTCTGAATCACATCTATCAACGTAACTTCTCGTTGATATATCCCATGTTGGTATTTGATTCAGAGTATGAAATGTTCGCCACCTTATGGTGCTCTCGGTGATGCGGTGGCTGTGAGGCTTTTTGGAATGCCCGAGTAGAGTCGACGACTCTCAAGTTCTCTACCATCCCTTAGAAGATGGACCAGACAGACTCGACATCCTGATTCAAATAGCTGCCGCCACATGCGGCACTCACAACCCCCTATATATCAGCTGGAGTCCTCCAAAATAATTCTGTACAAGCACCTTCAATGGTATCTCTGATGAAACCCGATTTCATTATCATAATTTGCATATATTAAACCCCCTTGGTTAAATTTGTGTCAATAAAAACTAGATAAAGTCATGTAATTAGCAGAGTCTTGAATAAATTAAAAATCACAAAAAATGGCAAAATTAAAATTCGTGGTATTTTTAACCTTAAAAGTACCCTCAAAAATATTTTGTGTCTTCACTTGACCTCGTCTCCATTTTTGGCAAATAAAACTTGTAGAGCTCATCGAGATCTACAACTTTCATGTTTTGAGTTTTCTCAAATTCGGCCATTTGACCCCTCTTATTGCATAATTTCTCTCTGAATAACTTGATTGGGCCACGTGGTTCATTCTGGTTGAGCCACGTGGCCGCCTCTCATCGCGCCACGCAGCTTGCACCCTCCACCTTTAGATGCAGGTCTAGGAGACTTGATCTCTGCCGTCTACGCCCACTATGATTCCCTGTCGTCCGATCTCCACTTACACCTTGATCATCACCATCCACGAGCGCCTCACCCAGAACACGCCACGTGTCACTTTACGCACCCCACGATCTTCTCCAGGCTGTTCCATCTTAACCACTCAATCTATTCGATGCTCATCCCTTCGATGAGCACTTCCTTCGCATCTGATCCGTCCACCAGCGCCTTGATTTCACCACGACATGTGGCACGCTCCTGACGCTCAGATCACGTAGCCTAGATCCAATCTTAGTCGCTCCTTAGCGCCATCTTCTCAGTTGTTGGATCGCAAGATCCAACGGCCGAGACCTTGTCTCCTACCTCCAGCCCCCCCCCTCTCTCACACGTTCTCCACCTTGCAAATGCACGTCGCCCTTCTTATTTTCTCCACCTCCTCCGGCTATATTCTCTCTCGCTAACCGCCTCACCACGTTCTCTCATCTTCCCTCACTCTCGTGCATGCTTCCACCACCCACGATTCCCTCTCCTTTGGCCCATGCATTCCACGAAACCCACTCCCTTCACCAGCCTGAACCGCCATGTTCTCCCCTCAAATACTCCGTCAGCCCTCGTCCCCACTTGTCCACCTTTATGCGGGGGGGGGGGGGGGGGGGGCCCAGCCCTCCGCCATCTCCCTGTGACAAGGGGTGGTAGATTGAGCGATGACGACCTATCCCTTCCGGTGAGACCCGCCCCCCATGGCGGTGTCACGTCGCTTCACGCACGCTTGAGCTGCCCCAAGTTGCTGATGAGGTCCAGCGACGACCCAGGGCTCGAATCGAGCCCCAGCCCAAGCTTCCGACCGCCATCTCCGATCAGGTAAGTCCCCTCTACCTCCTTCGCATTTTCTTTGATTTTTACTTAATTAATTAGGACGTTCTCCTCCCTCTCGACCCTCATCGCTCACCTCCCGAGCTTTGTCTCTCATCCACCATTCACGTGCCGTCGTCATACCATCATCTTCTCCCTCCAGACCTCAGATCGCCTTCGACCCATCTCCTCCGCCCTCGCGGCGGAGGAGCTCCGAGCTCCCGCTTTCTTCACCCACTGAGTTCTTCACTTCTCTTCCCTTCACAAAACCCCATGCTTCGGCTATCAATTAACGATGCAGGTCCTCTATACTTCAATGGTCGGGATCTTCACCGGAGATTTTTTGCGCAGCTCTGCCTCTGCCTTTCATATGTGATCAGGCATGTCCAAAATGCTTGGGAAAGCCCCATGAGCTCCAGCTACATCGCCAATCATCTACGGAGCTCTGGGGACCTTCATCGAGCAAGTTAGAAGGCGGAGGAGCTCAGGTGCCTTCGTCGGAGTCCGGAGATCGCCGCCACTTAGCGGAAGAGGAAGAAGCAGCAGGTGCCGTTGGATGCTCCCTCCTGGAGTTCATTCAACAGCGCAGAGCCATCCACGCCGTCCCTCCAGGAGCGTACGACAGCCATCCGATCGCCATGATCGGATGGATCAAATTCGACCGCGTGGCAGTCCCAGAGCTCCTCTAAGCCTCAGCATCCGAGCCATTAGGCTTGGATCTGCCGAGCCTACGCCGAACCTGCATCGAGCCTGAGCCTACCATCCGAGCCTAGCCAAAGCTCCCGAAGCTGCACCGAGCTTCTGCCGAGCCTGAGCATCTCTCCGCGCCCGGATGGCACGTGCATAACACGTGCCATCTGGGTTTTAAATTTGCACATAGGTCCCCAGATGTTTCCTAATTTGCAAATAGTCCAGAGCTCACGCGCCGGCCATGCGTGCCTGCGACATTTTGCACTGTACCCTTGCGAGTTTGAATAATTACAATAATGCCCCAGTGCGTGTGGATTTTTACAGGGAAGGACTCACACTTTATTTTTATTGCATTTTAGTCCCTTTCAGGGACCTGTTTGTAGTTATATTTTCATGTTTTCTTGCATGTATGCCCTTGTATTCATTATTGCATATCTTGAGCATCGTATTTCCGTTTCAGTTGATTTCAGTCTCATTTCAAAGCTTTCTTGGTGTACTTTTTAGTGGCATATTCAATTTCTTATTTTGGACATATGAAGTTTGATGTATTATTTCATTAGCCATGTGTCTCTTATGCCTTGTTCAACTTTTCAATCAAGACGGTCATCTTAATTAAACCTGAAATTGATTCATGTTAAATGTGCTCACCATATGTATTCTGATCTAGGGCATATTATTTGTTGATTTGCATTTCATCGCATTTATTTGCATGATTAAAATATAATATAAAAAATGCATGTTTTGTTTTAATGCGTAGTCTTGTTTTTTTAGCATTGTTTGATCTATTGATCTTTAACTCAACACTTAGTTAATTAGATAGAAATATGGATAATCACAAGAGAGGCTCGTGTCCCTGAGTTCGACCTTGGTTTCTTGCCAAGTAAAATAAAAATACGACCATCTAATTCCATAGACAAATTAATTTGATGGTTTTTGATGAACCAAGTTCGGTCTGACTGCAATGACATCTTAAGTGATAATTCCACATTATTAAGGGGCCGAATTTTCGATTTATCAATCTCATGATGAGGACATCTCTCAGTAAGATCCATGAATTGATCCCACACCTCGTGGAATGATTTGTTCGGCAACTGAGTGAAGTTGGAGATCTGACTACTCATCATGTCTGTCCGTCCAAGAGGGAAAATTTACACAGGAACGTGGACTTCAGGTCAGCCCACGTAGAAATCTCTCTCCCCAAATGACTGATCCAATAAAGTGCCTTATCTGCTAAGGCGAAGGAGAAGTCTTTGAGATGAATGGCTTCCTGCGTAACTCCAGGGTAATTAGTCGTACCAAAGATCATCTCAAATTGTTGCAAAAAGTTAAACGGCTCCTCTGTAGTATTCCCGTAGAACTTGGGAAGCTATGAGATGAAAGACGAACGCAACTCATATGGCCCATGATTCGATGGTAACCAAATCCAATGATGTAGTGTTCTGGCACTAGGGTCATACTTATCTCTGAGTGTTGCGAGAACCAAAATAGGTGGCAGTGGGTTCCCAGCTCGTGCTCTAAGCACAACGTTCTCGGCTCGCAACTCATTTTGATCTATGAACTTATCTCAAATCTGGATATGCATCTACTGTAAAGTATCGAGAATCCCGATTGTGATATCTGTAGTTGGATCCGGCCTTCCATCAACGTGTGGTTCCTCAGCTGGTCTCTTCTCCGTTGATCCCTTCCCACGAGCCATCTGCTTCAAATCTTCTGGGAAGGAAAACTTTTCATAAGAACTCTGAGAAAAATCAACAGGAGAAAGTGATGATGAATTGAGGTGAGGGTCTGCCTCAAAATATGGGATGGGAGGCGAGGGAGTCCGGGTCTGACTCTCCTCGGGATCAGATGGGACTGACTCGGGAAGAGGGTCATCCCAAGTCTGTGAAGAAATATGACATACGGGAAAATATCGAGAGCTCACGGAGTCTGAGCGAAATATCCATTGAGTCGTCATCTTTGATGTCAAGTGGATAATCAGGAGAGCACGATGTCAAGTCAAGAGAATGGGAGAAGGCATATAAGATACGGTAACACATACCTCATAAGTAAACACAAAGCAAACCCCTTATTCACCAACACGACCTGATGATGATCATAAAAGTTCGATCGTTTATCTCGTTGATTTTAGGGTTATTTTGACATACAAGTACTTTCACAAATTAACGTGAGCTGATTCCCTGAAACAATGTCCCGAGTCCCTACAGAAAACAGCTTATTCTCAGCCAGTAGGGGAGTAATTACAGAGCATTTTCGACTACCTGTATTACTTGAGGATCGAGCCTTACGCAGTTTCCTCTAAATCTCCCACTCTGCTAAGTAAACCCGGACTATTTCCGGCTACCCAAGCGTACCTATTGAAGAACAACGGTTAGGTGTATGGACTAAGTAGTATTCCTAAAGAGACCCAGACTTAGTTTATATCCTTAAGTGTTGTCCCTCACTCACAACATCTGGAAATGTACATGCAATTGAATTGTGGAGATTACTCTTCGAAAGCAAATAGTCCTTATGTTTCTTTTAGATCAAGTATTTAAAGCAGTCTCGATTTTATTTTCGGTTTTCTCTTTTTTTTATTTTTCAAACAAACTTCTAATGCTTCTATTAATTTTTATTGACCCTAGATTAGCAACCACTTAGGTTGTGAGTACTAGAACTAACTACGAAGCCGCAAGCAGAGAGAAAAATTGAAAAACAGAAAACATCTAAACAAGCACCTAGCCTCGTGAAAAGCCACGGAAAATCATTGATGCGAGAAAACCATGGTGGGTTCCCTGTTCCCCCGACTGCATAGCACTTGGTGAAGTAGACCCGAAAAAAAGGAGGAGAGATACAAGTCGGGATGCCCTTACAGGGCCCCTTTCTACAAAATACGTAAAAACTGGCAAGTGGCCTTATTTTTTTTACAAAAATATTCCAAGAAAAGGAAAAAGCCTAACTATTTTTTCCCTCTGCAAATGACCCGTGAGAGAAAGGGTTGGTATCTGCACATTCAATTGCTTCGACTTCTGAAGAAGTCTGCTGAATCTGCAGGCCCTACAAACGTTAGTTAGAAAAAAAGAAACACACAAAAGGCCGAAAACAAAAGCTTTAAAAATCGAGAAAAAGCTGTAAAGCAAAAATCAAAAGAAAATTGAAAAAGAATTAAAAATGGTAAAACAAAGAATATCAGAAAATTTTAAAATTAGGTTAAAACAGAGATAGAAATAACCCCTCCCTGGCAATGGTGACATTTTGATAACGTAAAAATTAAACTCACAGTTAATTGATATAGAGAGTTGTCGATATAGAAATAAACACGGAATCGGACTCGATTTATCAAACAAAAATCAACGAAATAGGAGAGAGAGAATGAGATGAAGCGGCTTCTTCTCTCTCCTATTTCGTCTACACTATATTATTTTTCTAGGTAAGTGTGTATGACGAACTCGAGGAGATAGAATATTTAAACTTTGGTTTTCGATTCAAGAAATAAATCTCGAAAACTTCATTATATTATTGGTTTTACAACAAGTTCAAGAAAGGACTCAGAACTGACTGAGCCTTACGAAAATCAAATCGAAGAAACGAAATGATGAAAAACTGTGAAAAAAACCTAGTAATGTATGTTGGGTAGTTATGAAACTACCCTAAAAATTTGAGAAGAAAATACAACAAAAATAGGGTCTAAAATTCCCCTACAAGCTAGGGGCACAACTACAAAGAAAAAATTAAGTTATGTTACACTTATGTCCTCATAGGGACTGATTTGCAAAGAAAGTACATTTTTTTACGTTTAGGTCCCTACGCGGGGACCTAAATGCAAATTTAGAAAGCTTATGGAGATGTTTGAAATTCTGCTTCTTCGATTAGGTTTAGTTCGCAATTTTTCTACCCCTCTTGTCTGGACGGTTTGGATAAAAAGCTGAGGCTTGATCGAGACCGTCAATTAGTGCCTCGTGTCAGGCACATGTACAATTTGGTATTCTTGAGATATTCTTCCCCTTTCTAGTTGTCGATGGTGAGTGTTCCTCCACGAATTATCCCTGATGACCGACGATGAGCTTGGGCATCCGACATGGCTAGGAGGGAGACACCTTCTCCCTCTGAGCTCGCCTGCGGTGGAACTCTTCCGTAGGTGGTCAGAAGCAGCAGATATTAGCCAGTGAAGGTGGAGGCCCGACTGATCTGGAAGCTATTGCATTAGCTTGCGGGTTGGGAAAATCCTTCGATCTTGGAAGCTTCAGATGGTGAATCTTGTGCTCCATATGATGAATGACCTACAAATGATTATCTATGTGCTCGATTTGCACGTAAATTAGCCAACAAACTCAAGAAACTGCATATTCAAATATGCTTTCTAGAAAATGCAAGGACATGTATAAGCGTGGGAATAGAAGATGGATTTGGAAGTGAAACGAATTAGATTTGGAAAGTTTGAATCTACAACGTCTAACGACGATGATTGAAGACACAATTAGCTAACCTAATGTGGGCACATGAATCAAGAATTAGAATGGAAAAAGGATAAAGGAACTCACCTGGGACTGAGGTTGTATGAACCTCGATTGCTGCTCAACGGGCGGTGATGGACGGAGCTCAACGCGATGGTGCGACATGATGCAAGGCGGCGAATTGCCTTGGAACCTTCCTCCGCGGGTCGAACTTCCACATGGAACTACACTTTATCTTTGTCACAGTTGAAGGCAACCAGAAAGTGGCGGAAAAGTAGGGTCAACGACTAGGGGGTCTAGTAGCTTTTATCTCAGGAATGGTTAGTTGGAAAATGACAGATTTTGAGTTGATTTTATAGATGATGGGAGAAGGTTAGTTAGGAAATCAATAGTGGGCGTGAGAGAAGGTGGTTCGAGGAAGAAGATCGATGGGTTAGAATGGAGGAAGAAGCTTAGAGGTGGCATGGAGAAAAAGTTGATGCTCGGCGGTTGAAACAGACAATCGGTCGGCATTCTTGAGGAAGAAGGTCCCATGTGCTGACACGAATCAGCACATGGTCGGACAAGTTCAAGAAATACCTTAATAAATAGGAATTACATAGTAAAAAGCCTAATTTAAATTAGATATAAAATGAAAAGTGTAGATAAATAAGTTATCTAACTAATAATATAATTAGTTTTAATGAATAATAATTATTTTACGAAATATAAATTTTATATTAATAAATACGTATAAATAATACTTGTCAAAGAGGTTTCGGATTCTTTATTCAGTAAATTAATAAATAGTATATTAATTTTATATTTTTCTTATTTATTAGATTAATAAATAAAGTATGTACGAATTTTTGTAGAATTTAATAAATTAAATTAAGTATTCTAATAAATGCAAGTATAAGTTATACAATTCATTTATACCTATAAATTAGGGTTTTTGATTTATTTAAAATGATAAATAATCTTAAAAAATTATGAAACAAATTAGGATTAAAATACAAGATCAAGATAATAATTAGAAATTATAAAATCATTAAAGTAATAAATAATGTATCTTAAATAAAATAGATAGCCCAAAAACCCAATTGTGGTCGGGTCCCAAAATCAACTTTTTGCAAACGGAATCCGATTTTAGTGAAATTATTTTTATGAATTAGAGAATATTAATTTATTAACTTTAAAGGTGAGTAGAATAAAATTGGAGTTCGTATGAGAAAGTTATTATGTTCGGAAGGTGGGATTTTGAGAATTTACAAGTTGGATTTCTTGGGATATATACAAGGTAATATTTTTGAACTTTAATTTTTCTTTACATTTTTAGAAATAACTAGGAGAAGAGTTTGATGACAAATATATTAGTATTAAATAATTACAATACTTTGAAGTTTTGGTATTTATTAGATAATTAATGAAGAATGTCTGATATGTACAATTAATTATTTTTATTCATTTTCTTTCTTATCTCCCCCTACTTATTTATTTGTCGACCAATCCATGCTGACTTGGTCTCTGAGATTATGTTATAAATATATATTTCAACTATATTTATTTTTACAAGTCATATTATACATATATACATATCTATAATCTGTCATTTTTTTATTTTCTTTATTTTCTTTATTTTATTTATTTTAATGATTTTAATGCATAAAAGTGCATTTTTATTCATGGTTGTGGTTTTATTAAAAAGTAGAACTTCATGGATATTTATATGTATTTTTTAAGGGTTTTAAGACAAAATGCACATAGAATTTTAATGAATTATGGATTCATCGAACGCCTTGTGAGCAGTTCTCTTTCCTGAATGGTGTCCTCTAGCTTCAAGCGAATGACAATACATGAGGATACTCTGGCATTTCTCCTGAGGAATACACCTTCTCCAGACATATTCTGGTCCTTCAAAGAAATGAAACGGATCCTTCTAATGTTATTTCCCCGAATTCGACTTAAGTTGGTCTATAATGCTCCTTGTCCAACCATGGGGAACTTGCTTGGAGACAAGGAAATTCACCATGTCGGCAAACCATGGAAGCGAGTCAACAACACAAATCGACTCATATGGAAAGGTTTCTCGAATTGGCTCAGAATCAGTGGAATTCTTTATCTCAATTCTTGAAAGATGATCAACCACTACGTTATTGACTCCAGTTTTATCTTTAATTTCTAAATAAAACTCCTAGAGTAACAATATCCACCTAAGAAGGTACACCTTCACGTCCTTCTTTTCTATGAGATACCTAATGACTGAATGATCGGTATACGATGTCACTTTAGAGCCCAGAATAACAGACCTAAGCTTCTCATACTACAACAAGCATCTCTTTTTTGGTCACGATGTAATTCTTCCGTGCTAGGTCCAAACCTTGCTTGCGTAGTGAATTGCGAACGGTATCCGATCTCGACGCTGCCCCAATACGGCTCATATAGAAAAATTCGAAGCGTCAATCATGATCTCAAAGGGAAAAGACCAATCAGGAGCCTGCAGAATCGTCGAGCCACATATCTTCGTCTTAAGGAGCTCAAAGGCCTCAAGAAACTTGTGATCTACAAAGAACTTGGTATTCTTTCCTAAGAGCTCTATCAGAGGTCAGACAATCTGAGAAAAATCCTGAATAAATCATCTATAAAATCCAATCTGCCCTAGAAATGACCGCACTGCCTTGATGTTGGTTGGTGGATCAAGTTTCTTGATCACATCCTCCTTAGTAGGGTCAACATCCATTCCCTTTTTGGAGATGAAGTGGCCCAACACGACACCCTCCTTAATCATAAAACGACTTTTTCTCCCAGGAGAGTACCAGATTCACCTCTTTACACCTCTGAAGGACTCGATCTAAGTGCGGTAAACAAGAATCGAATGGACTGAGAAATTGTCCAAGAAGACCTCCAGGAAATCCCCTACCATCTCGACAAACATGAGAATCATGCACCGCTAAAAAGTACCTAGGGCATTGCATAGCCCAAAAGGCACACATGAATGCGTATGTGCCAAAAGGACATGTAAAAATGGTCTTTTCTTGGTCCTAAGGGGCGATGGCTACTTGATTGTAGCCTGAGTGCCGATCAATAAAATAGAATAACTCTTTCCTCACTAGTCTCTCTAAAATATGATTGATAAAAGGTAGGGGAAAGTGATCTTTCTTGGTCATGGCATTCAGGCGCCTGTAATCAACATACATGTGTCACGGCGTAGGTACTCGTGTCGTGATCTCAACTCCCTCCTCATTGGTGACCATCTGAAACTTGTGGGAAGGCCTAGCATTATCCTCAACATATATATATGGTGTGAACAAGTGTGGGATTTATATCCATGAGATCTGACACAGTCCATCCTAAATCCTTACGGTTTTTCTCCAATACGTCTAAACCTGTAATCAACATACATGTGTCACAGCGTAGGTACTCGTGTCGTGATCTCAACTCCCTCCTCATTGGTGACCATCTGAAACTTGTGGGAAGGCCTAGCATTATCCTCAACATATATATATATGGTGTGAACAAGTGTGGGATTTATACCCATGAGATCTGACACAGTCCATCCTAAATCCTTACGGTTTTTCTCCAATACGTCTAAAAACTTAGTCTCCTTCTCTACAGTCAACCTAGATCTAATGATAACAAGAAACTTGTTTTTTGGTCCTGCAAGAAAGGAATACTTCAGTTTAGGAGGTAATTGCTTCAACTGTGGCAAAGAAGAATCATCAAAAACATCGGGTTGAACTGCCACTGAATCTAGATCTATGCTGCATATAGAGATGAATCATCTGTAAAGCTTTCCACCAACTGAATTAAAGAATAAGGAGTCGGATTGCCAAGGAAATGTGGTAGTTCAGCCAAATTCGCATCCGACCCATCATCTAATTCCATTGATTGTTCCAAAAGAGAAGGAACTGACAAGTCCAAAGGGACTTCTAAGTCTCCAAGGAAATAGGTAGATGCAGAACCCAAGAACTTGGGCAATGTATCAACAACTACATTGTATAAATGGTACTCTCCAAATGAGAAGGTCTCGATCTGTACTGTCGAGTGCTGACTCCAAATCCCAATTCTGCTAACTACTTTGCCGTCTACCTCTGAAAATAAAGAGTAATATGTTCTCAACTCTGAATCAGGTTGCTTCCATTTTGTCTGCTTCATTTGTAGTTCTACTTCTCTGCCTACGGAACGGAGCTTCATCATCCTTATTTAGTAATCGAATAAAGCTCCAACAGTCCTAAGAAAAACCGCCCAAGGATAATATGTGACTCTCTCTAGTGATTGGGGATGTCCATCTCAAAGACAGTGAAATCCACCCTGTAGTCTGATCCCTCAATCGAGATAATGACGTCTTTGATCTCACCCTTAGCCTTTCACATCGACTTACCTACAAACTGAAGTAAAGCTCTAGATTTGCGTAAAGATCCCAACTTCAGTTTCTCTTACAAGTATAAGTTAACAAGTTGATCGAAGAGCCATTATATAGGAGAGTGCGTGCAAACACTATGTCATCAATATGATTCACCGCATAATGTGCATCTAGATCTCTCTTCTTTTTTGGAAAATGTTGGTTCTTGAGAGAAAACATAGTGACAACTTATAGAACTTGTCTCATGACTTAACTATTCGGTTTCTTCCTGTTGACTCTGTTAGATGTGCATTTCACCTTCACGTATTTCTAAAATGCAGGATAACTGGACACATACTCGTCAAATGGCACCTTAACCAATATGTTATTTCTAAAAAATCGTGCCATTTCATGATCATCATTTTGAATCTTTTTTATGATACACTTTCTTGCCGCAAGAGCATATGGGAAAAGAATGGCTAAAAACAATGTGAAGACTCGAAATTATAAACAAAATCATGCACTTTACTATCTCTAGAAATTGAGTTTTTCACAACTGAATCTTTTACATCTGGAACAAAAACCGAATCATCTACTACAGGTTGGGGAATGCCTGCTGAATGTGCATTCTCCTCAACCGAAGGCGTAAATTCCTCTGTAGACTTTGAATCTGATGCGTGTTGCGTTGCTCTCATCTTCCCCTCTCTCTTCTTCTCATTGATGTCTCTAGTAGATGTCTGGATTCATCATCCTCTGAAGTCTCCTTAGTTTGAAACTCAGAGTCGGTTCTCTCTATATCCCTTTTCTGATCAGGTACGACCACGATCTATCCACTCCTGAGAGACATATGATTGACATAATCAAATAGAATGATTTTGTACACAGATTTGTGAGAGTCTGAATAGTATACCTGATCAAAATAATGTTGCTGCTGATGCTGAGGCTAGTTCATGCTATTAGGATTATCCTAAAATTGGGCGGGAATGGATGTATAGGGAGCAGTGCGCTCACCGTGTAAATGGGAAAGACGATTGAGATAAACCCTCAAATCCTATACCTTGTTAATATAGGATTGCAACTCCTCAAGAATATGTCTCTGAAAATCAATGAGACTTGAAGATGAATGCTACTGTTATGAAGAAGGTAATGAAAAACGTGAAGATTGTCCATGATGGTCGTGGTACTGTTGTTGGGTGTGATGTTGAACATGTGGGCCCTGTTGACCCAACTGGTACATCTGTTGATTGACGTATTGATGTTGTTGTTGCCTCTATAACTGGGAAGGAATGGCTCCAGAGCTCTGTGGTGCTGGAAGAGGCACAAGAGTAAATGATGTGTCGTAAAAGGTCAGGGATGCTGGTCGGAGAAATGGTCCCCAAAACTCCCCTATATGATAGGGTCATTTGTGTACCACACACCATTTACCTCCCACACCTTTGAAGGCTCCTCAGAAACTATATCTACAAAAGGTGGTTGATGTGATAAGAATGGGCTAGAGGTTGGTCCTCTACCCATGGCTGGGTAGTCCTAATATCTGTTGCTCATGAATATGGTGAACGCGGTATACGAGAGCCGCAGATGCAGTCACGGTAGGTACCCTCATCTCGGCTACCTTCTCAGAAAGTTCCGCCATATGCTTAGGAAGTTTGGATAGTTGTTGTCCAACTCTTCCATCTGCCTATCGATCCTCTAAACTACTGCACGTTTGTATGCTATAATGCCCACATTAAAAGGATCCACCGTAGACTTCACCCCCCGCTTGATAAGAATGGTATGGGGGTCTCTAACTGAGCTCTACTCGCAGTCTATGCTCTACTCGTCTCGACCATCCTCTTGAACACCTTCCAGATGGTGTTCGTGCATCGTGAAGTATAACTACCTCAACAAGAAGCACTAACCAAACCCTGCACCTGAGGGTGTAGATCACAATAAACAGATTGAACCAGGATAGTAGGCTCTAAGTTGTAACAAGGACACTTTTGTAAGAGATCGTTGAATCTCTCCCATGTATCACAGAAAGCTTGATTGGTAAGTAGGGAGAAACTCGTGATGCGTGAGTGCATCAAATTAGTTCTACTCAAAGGGTAGAACTTCTTCAAAAAGAGGTCCTTTAATCGCACAAAGGTAGTTATAACTAGCCTCGGGTTCTTTATCCAATAATCAACCTTGTCCTTTAAGGCAAAAGGAAGGGCTTTGAGCCTAATGTAGTCTTGGCTAACCCTAAGATGTCTAAGTTATAACTAGCCTCGGGTTCTTCATCCAATAATCAACCTTGTCCTTTAGGACAATAGGAAGGGCTTTGAGCATAATGTAGTCTTGGCTAACCCTAGGATGTCTAAGGTTAGTGCAAACCAACTCAAAGTCTCTAAGTAATGTGTATGGCTCCTCATGTGCATTCCCATGAAAATGAGGCAACAAACTCAAAAACTACAGCTTTAACTCATATTCAACTTCGGGCTCAAATGACTCAACCAATTGGTCGTTTGATACCGCCCAGGAATGTATGCCGCGTCCATAGGTGCATATCTACCCAACTGTAAATGGCCAAGTTGTGTTCTCATAAGTGCTTTGTTCTGCCCAGATTCTGATATCTAGTACTGCATGCATTGGGTCCTCTCGTTCCTCCTCCTCCTCCCTATTATGTCTCTTAGGAGGCAACTTAACTGTATTTTCGCCGCATTCATCAAAGAAAGGATTTTACTGAGATCCGGATGAAGATAATAGAATCAAATCAACCTCACCAAGGAAATGATCTTCCTCAATGAGTAAAGAAGAAAGAAGGGGTTATTTGGGATGTAACCTCCCCCCAGGAGTGAATCATGATACATCGGTTAGAAACAAGGGTCAATTCTAAACTGGGATGGTCTAGTTAAAGAAGAAGAAGAGGATTGGACCTGTGAACGCGTAACATTTGGGCGGTTCAGTGACAATCTCGCAAAGTCCAAGCAAATATCCGACCAATTATCCATCTTCGAGTTTCAAAAGATACGAGATTTGAGCATGCTTGATACAAAATATTCTAGTACTATTTGGCACATGAATGTGCAGAGTTACTCATACAAAACAATCAATAAAAACTCCTTTGAATAGATTCACCAACTCAACACTGAAGGCCGAGGATGATGGTATAATTATCTTGTTAATTTTAGTTTAGTGATTCAAAACAATCTTATGTAATTTCACAGGTGTAGTCTCATAAGGTAGTTCAAGTTCAAGACGGTGGAACACACCAACAAGAAACAACACACCAACTTCTTGCAGCAATAACATGACCCTAAAAGTGAGTCCAAGCGCTTAAGGCACAAGTCCAAGGATCTTTGGCTCTATTCCTTAGGGGCTACGTCCTCACCCACTCTGTCTGGGGGTAAGTACCTGCAAACAATGAGGGTTTTACTACCCGTAATACACGGTTGATTTTATTCCAATTTAGATTAGGTCACCTTACTTCTATTCAGTCCCAATTTTAAGATATTAGGTTATCAGTTGGATCAATGTGAGCACATAATCATCGTCTACTGAACAATCCCTTTTTTCCTTTTAATCCTATGTTTTCAAAAACTGAGGGAGAAGTTGGAAATCAGAATGCAACGGAAAATTATGATGAATGTTGTCGTTTAGAGATACTTACAACGCTTTCCAGCTCTCCATGTAGATGCATAGACTGAATATACTATCTAAATGATGCAAGTCATAAAAACCGCACCTAAGCAGAAGTTCTATTAATGGTGAAGAAATCAATTTATTTTTGACTAAGTAGAACATATGCTATGCGCATCTATGAATCTCCTAAGATTTTTGCAATTTTGAATCTTATGAGATCAAGTAGCGCATCCTAAATTATTGTTTAGATCAAGCAAAAATGACCTATGATATGTATATTAGGCATAATGCTTTAATCTATAATTGCCATTCAATTCGAGAACCACTCTCGACACAACAACCACATAAAATTAAGGTTAATAGGCCTTCGTTACACTTGTGAGTTTTCAACTGAAAACCATTGTAGATTAATGAATAATTAACTAAATTAATTCTCTCTCAATTATTGCTCCGTATTCTCTCCAGGAAGGACTCTAAGTTGCTCGCCTCCGTGGTTCTCCGAAGACCAGTCACTCCACGGGCATACTACAAAGCAGATTTACTTAGAAAAATAATTAGAGAGAAATATTAAGATAATTATATCATCAATAAAAATGCAAAAAATAAATAAAATAATCAAGATGACAAAATTGCCTCATGATTTTTCCTAAAAATTCACCAAGTAAATATTTTGACCTAAAATTAATCATAAAATGTGCCATGTCCTCGGTAACGGTGCCATCTGATAACTCACAAAATACATATCTTAATAAGCACTCTTTGTAATACGGGTACTTAGCCAATCATACAAAACTAAGTTGAATGTCACTATAAAGAGGACATAGCTTGAATTTATACATGGGAAGTCTAGGGTCGAACACAGGGACACGAGTAATTCAGTGAACTGATTTTGAAGACCAAATATTTGGAAAAGTGATTTATAGGATAGTCGTCTTGAGAAAATGCAGGAAACACAAAAGAAACATATTTTTAAAATATTTTTATGTACTTAATTTAATTAAAGATAACAATGCACAAACATCACACAAGAATCCACAACACAACAAAGCTCCTGAATTTTATATATTAAGTACTTAATCAATGATAAGAAATCCAAGAAGTGAGTTGAAGATGTCTCAATTCATGAAATTAATCAATTTTGATTTTTATGTGTATCATAGAATATAATTCCAACTAATCGACTAATGAAAAACTAATCATGTATAAAGAGTTTAATCCATAGATTAATGATCCCAATCAGTTAAACAACATATTCAGGTATTCAAGTACTTGAATAATGCAAGCTTATCGATTTCAAATCAAGCAAGGAGTCAAATATATCAATAAAGTTCCCTAGCAATGAATGTGTGAAATGAGCATTAAATAGTTAATCCAAACACGCCAACACATAGAGGATTAAACCAGCTTTCCAACGAGACCACTTTTACTCAAATTGGATTTATAGATTAAAAGTTATTCAATATACAATACAGTGGCGCAATTGAAATGAAAACAAGGAGTTTTAATTACAAAAAAGTCCAAAATTGGACAAATTTGCAATTATCATAAACTGTAGGGGCTATTATGTAAATGTTACAACAACACTTATCTACTAATCAGGAAAATATGAGGGCGGGTGCTGTAATTTGTTCTCCTCACGCAGACGCGGCGAGGCGGTGCATGCTCAGATGTAGGCTCCTCGCACGAGCCTCAGGGTCGAAGCATTGCTTCTGCAGAGCAACGTGGCGCAATCTACATTGTCGGATCTCACCCAATCTGGGGAGATCAACAGTGATTGCTACTCGCGCTTTCTCCTCCTCCTCTGTAGGTGGCAGAGCAAGGATTGGTCTCCAGCAATAGCTAAAAAGCTCCTCATCGCTCCTCAGGGAATTTTGAAGGTCATGTGACCTTTCTAAAGTTGCCATGAAGGCAGGGTTGAGTCGAGGAAGAAGAAAGATCCTTCGTAGTGATCTGTCGGTGAAGTAATTCTGACGAATAAGATGGGGATCGGAGCCATGCCACGTTCTCCGATTAATGAACTCCATAATACTTGCATGTGTTAGCACAAATCAAAGCGAACAAAATGCGTAACTACGGAATGAGAAGAGGGTTATGAGAAGGGCATAGGAGATTAACCCTAATGGGTTCCAGGATGAGATGATGCCTGGAATAGATCAGAGTGGACACATGCATGGAGAAAATATATTCAACAAAGGGATAGGAATGCGTGGATGATGAAGAGATTGCGATGAAGTCATTGAGATCAGTCCAGGTTTTGAGAAAGAAATGTATTCTAGAAAAATAGGCGAACAACGAATAAAAAAATCAAAGAGAAAATCTTACATGGAAGATGAAAATGAGATTGAGAAATCGAAGAAGGTTGCAGGCCTAAAAGAAAGCTTAGAGGCTTCATTGGTCTTCGCTTCAGATCTCTGTCTGAGAGACAAAGATCGAGCAACAGTAGAGTTGCTGCAACATGTCGGAGAAGAGGTGAATCTCACCGACAAAAGATCTCTGTCATCGCTCTCAAATAAAATGCTCCACTATTTGGAAGGTGGACAAGCTAGGAGGCTTTGCCTGGAATGGCGGATAGCGATTGATGATGGACGGAGGAGGAGTTTTGAGGAGGCGGAGCTTTGGTGGTTATCGATCAAAGGTGGTGGTTTCAACCACCACCTATGGGGAGAGGAGAGGCAGTTAAATAAAGTTAGAGGGTTGGCAAAGAAGAGGAATGTTCGGTGAAAAGAGAGGTGGTTTGCACTAGTCTGGAGGTTGTCAGAGGAGCTTGCAATAAATCGGAGAAATTGGACCGGTGAGAGGTCACATCGTTTCGGAGCTCCTGGAGGTTGACTGGTATGGGAAGATCGTTCGATCTTTTGATCTGATGGCTCCCATTTAGGCGCGGAAGACTGGCTACGATGCGCTCGATCAAATAAGATCAAGCAGCTACGATGAAGGTGCTAAAGGACGATCAAGATGCATAGGCGAGGCTATCTGACAGTCAGTAGTAGATGCGGGTGGCGACAAAAGAAACAGGCCACGTGGGCAGCTGAGGAGGCACCACGTTGCCCAATCAAAATTAAGATAATTGAGAAAATCAAAGAAAAATAGAAAAGAAATAATTAAGAATCGAATCAAGAGAAGTGTTGAACACACAACTTTCATATATAAGTCAAAGAGATCAGAGGTCATTTACACATTGATAAAATAAATATACACATTAGAACAATAAAAATAAATTTCTTTTTATTTCCTTTGTTACTTTTTTGGATTTTTATTTTATATTTTATGTAGAATTAGTTATATACAATATTATTCTAAATTTTATTTAATTTTTAATAATAAATAAATACATAAAATAAATAGCACATTAATAGATTATATAATAGAGAATAATTAGGGTTAATTATTTAGAACACATAATAACACAATTAATATTAATAGCCATTGAATCTTAGTGATAATCTTAAGCAGGAGAGATAATAATAAAGAATGAAGCTGGTATGTCTGAGATTTATTAGTGGTGGTACCTATACTTGTGACAAATGACCCATGATTGAATATTGTTTGTTATTTTAATAAAGGGATTTACACCCATAACCAAGTGTAGTTTGATAATTATGTTAACAACCCTCGATAATACATAATTATACCCAGAACCTTGAATATTGCTCTGTTTCACATCCATAATTATAGGTTAAGTTGGTCTATTAATTCAACTACTCATTTGAATTAATCAAACCACATCACATCCAATGATTGCCATTTACTCGTTTTTTAATTTTTAACCTGGAGCAACCACTCCCCTTCTTCCCCTCATCCCCCTCTCCTCCTCCCTCTTCCTCCTCTCCTCTGGCAGCAGCAACATCATTACTCTGACGTCGCTTCACGACCCTCTCTCTGACTACAGCTCGCCCAACACCCACTCTACCACCTCGCCCTCCTAATCAGCCACAATATTTGTCTTCAAACCCCTATATAACCTACAGGTATAACACTCCATGTAATCGCTCTAGATTGAACCAAATTTCTTAGGCACGTGAAGGATCAACACTAGGTAGTTGAAGTTTCGACCATCATCGAGCCTTCGACATATACACCTTCATTCTCGATCGTTGAGAAGCTTTGTTAGGCCATTTTGAACCAAACCTAGAGAACAAAAGAACACATCACCTTACCGGTCATCCATTGAATACCATATGAACACGATCGAGTATCTAAAGGAGAGCATATGCGATTAAAGCTTCTCAACCTGACTTGAGAACTACCAGAAGCGAACACATCAGACGTGAGTAATTTCATCGAAAGTTAAAACATAGACACGAGCATCCATAGTGTATATCCAAGCCCTGATTTCAACCCATGAATTAGATATATGTCACGCCATCGCAACACCCCCTGTAGACAATGGATAAATTTGAAATTGTGTTTCCAAATCCATTGTTGTATTTGAACTTCACCATTTGAAAATGAATCATCACCGCCTGAAGTCGAGATTGGAACATAATGCAAGATAGAACATCAAAACATGATCGAACACAAGATAAACCATCTAAACATGATCGAGCGGCCTGGTGAACTCCCTCTATGTTCCTTGACCTCCTCTCCGCCCACAGCTCCGGAGCCACAACCTTTGTCACCTCACCCTCCTTCATCGTAACTTTTGTTGCCCCCTCATCTTCCTTGGACAACAACTCGGGTTCGATTTCGCTAGGAGGTGATGGAGGTCAAAGGAAGAGGGAAGGGAAGGATGAGTGGTATATATTGTAAATAAGGTGAATTCAAAGGTAGATTATTTAACTCATTCTGTCAAGTTAATGGAGAAACGGAAGGAGGCTATGCCATGTAAAAGTTAAGGACTAATTAGTGTTCTTGGTGTAATTATGAATCATCAAGGGTTATATACACAATTATGAAATTACTCATGGTTATGAGTGTAAATATTACTTTATTAAATTCATTGCGTATTATTATGTTATTAGAGTTTTTACATGCACATCATGCATTCTTTTGGATCTTACTATTTAGTGATAATGAATGCTTGTACTTAAATTGCATTAATGTCCCCTCCACTCTTGGCATTGATTAAACGACATTCTAAATTACAAGTAAATATTGGGAAAACTCCCAGTTGAGTTTTAGATTGTATAAATGATATTAAGTTGAGGCTAAATTATAACTCACTCTCTAGAATATATAAACTGCACAAACATGCTTTGATGTATGAATTTCAAAAAATTATGTAAAAATAGGGGAAGGATTTTAACCTTTCGGTTTTATTCGACACGTGAATATCGTGGAAGTATTATTAGATACATTTGAATCTATAATTAAGGTTTAATTCAAAATTCCCCACACATCTAAGACATTCTCGATATTACTGCATTATTGGACTTCCTACCGCGTTGCATGAATCACGAAATTTCTGTATATACAAAATAAGATTTTTTTATAGACAATTAAGCATAATTGAGAGTTGATTCATATGGTAAGTTCCAAATGATACAATTGCCTCGAACACTTTGTAGGTTTATAGTTGATGTTGAGTATCTCAAATGATTCTTAAGGGCATGTACATGTTATCAATGTGGACAAAGTACCTTAAACACACATTTACAATTATTTGGTTACTGTGACATCCTTAGAGCATATTTGGTAACTTGGTTAGGTTGGGTTTGATTAACCTCGTGTGAATAGTAGATGTTTCGATGGTTATGAAGGTTCGAGAGGGTTGAAATGATAAATGTGATTTGACATTTATTATGTGCTATATTAACTTTCTAATGATTATAATAAGTATTTTATGTTAACTTTTTATTTGAACGTGGTTAAAAATATTATAAGAAAATAATTGTGCTATCCATACAACCAATTCAATTCCAACCCTTGAATGTAGCTGTCCAAACAAGCTCTTATGGAATACATAGGTGTTACAAATTTTTAATGGAAATTGTGAATGATGTAATGAGACAAAATGAAACGAGGATTCCAAATATCAAATTGACTTTGAAAAAGGATGATTACTTGACTTATATACCAACAAAAGATTGATTCATTTGAGCACTTTGTTTAAGATAAAGGGGAGATATAATATTACAATATCACCTTACTACATGACATGAGCCTCAATACATGATAGATTAGGCATTTATAAGTGTAGACAGTAACCCCTATATCCATGTGTTTTAGTTATTTTGATTAGTAATAATGACATGCAAGTAAGTAAAAGTCAAATTACATGTTTGTATTAAATTGCTTTGCGATGAATAGATATCATCACTTGAATGCAACCAAAAGCAGTGTAAGAAGAAGACATGTGAACTTAGATGCATTGGGACAAAGATGCATGTAAGTTTGTCAAGATATTCTAAGATTAGGTACTCGCTCAAGTTTGATCGCTAAAAATTCAATTATGATTTGGTTTGGAAATAAACGAAGCGAATATGAATTAGGTAGGTTTATTCAAATTCAATTCGTTAAAAAAATTATTAAGTTCAACAACATGCGATTATGTAATATATACGCAATAATCTACAAAATTTGAGGTTCGTTTATATAAATGAAGTGAATTTAAATTAAGTGTTGAAAATTGGACCAATAAAGTGATCATTAAACAATAATTTTAAAGATTGATACGAATTAATGCAAACAGATTAAGAAAACTATAATCAAACTGAAGGATATTGAGAATCCTCAAGCGCATCACGGAACGTGTCGATCGCATCATATGCGATCGGGGCGACTAGTCGCACTAGTCGCTAGATGCAGCAGAAATTAAAAAATTTTTTAATCTAGTGATGAAACCTCATGATCACGAGAATATTTCTCGGATCGTTTCATCAAACCACAAAGTATTAGGAATACCTCTTGGAGCGTGGTTGTAATCGTGAGATCCCAAACAAGAGATCCTACTGTCTTAAGTCCGATCCACAAAGAACGCACTTGTGGGCGCGATGATAAGACGCGTTCCTCCCGCAATCCTCGATGAAGATCCAAGCAATGAATCCCCTGATTTCATAAAAAAAATCCATTGTCTTCCTTAAGAGCAAACGGTCCTAAAGAAGAAGGAGATCCTCGAGTCGTCGAAGGCGAAGGCGAGAGTCTCTCCTTCTCAATACATAAGATGGTCGACCACCTTTGAATTGAGAGAGAGAGGGTAGGAGAGAATGAGAGAGAGAGAGTAGTAACCTTGTACAACTCTGAATAATGTACCTTTGAAAGGCTAGGTTAGCCCTCCTTATATAATAGTTTAGGATCCAATGGATCTCAATCCATATAACACATAGATCCAACGGCCATGTTGATCTATATATTAATCAATAGCCATGATTGTTGTTGGTTAAAAATCAACAACATTAATTTATATTAAATTAAATATATGTTGCATTATCATCAACATAATTTAATTCAATAAATAAATTAATAAATACAAGATAATGACATGATAATTTAAAAGATAATTATCCACCTAAATCACATGGATAATTAAAAAAAAGATAGTTATCCACCCATGAGATTTTGTGGATTATCTCATCCTTTTAATTCATATCATTATCTCTTGTTTATCTTGCAACATTATCCACTAAATTAATTCTCAAATAATTAGTGTATATCTATTGCAAAATTATCCACTAAATTAATTCTCAATTAATTAGTGAATATTTATTGCAAATTTATCCACTAAATTAATTCCCAATTAATTATTGAATATTTCAATGATGCCATTGAAAAAATGTGAATCATATTCACAACCCAAACTAAATTGTAAATTGCATTTCCAATTAATTGCTTAATGTGAATCCAATTCACATTAACAATTAACAAATGCTACTTACAAAGGTGCTCTCTCTAATATATTATAAATCACATTTATAATATATGCTCAGATATTATGGATAGCACTATCCACAATTTGCATTTCCTTGATAATTAAATCCTATTTAATTATCTTGGATAATCATTCTCACAATATGAATCATATTCATATTATTCTTGATAATTAAATCTCATTTAATTATCATCCTCTTGTTGCTTGGATATATATAATTCATCAAATGAATTATTCTTGAACTCCTTCAAGAATAATGTGCTTTCTCCGCAGATACTTGGAGATAAGGACAGGGCGATTGTATTGTTCCACGTAAAGTGACTTGGATATTGAGATCTTATCTCAAAATCTAGATCTTACGAACCTCCCACAGATGCTTGATTAAATCAAGACCGCAAATCTAATCTTCTCATTGCATCTGAATCTCATTCAGACCAATGTCCATCATTTGGACCAAGATCAGATTGCTTCTCTACTGAGAGGAGTCACTAAAATCCAGACATGTTTCATCACTCCCTCGGAATGTGGAAGCGTCATGGTTATACAATCGTTTATGATCACATCACCCTCAGGTATTCCCAATACCTGTACACCCTGCATACTGGAAGGCCTATGGTCAACCCGAAGATCAAGATCAATTTTACGCTGTCTTCTTCAGGTTTGATCGCTAAGTTTCTCAATCTTGGTCATTGGGATTTGGTATCTATCATATTCTTTCCCAAAGCATATATCATACCTTCAAATTCATGTCATGTTTCCAAAGCACGACGACCATGCACGGAATTTCATTGGTCCCAATACCTAATGAGTGAGCTCATGTCTTCCGGTTCATAAGTGAAGATGTACCATCCCTTTGAGAGATCGTATTACTCATATGTCCTTATATGCACACCAGCTCGCTGGTGTATAGACCTTGGTTAGGCCATCAACCTAACGGTCTGCCAAATGTACATACTCAGACATATAGTAATGCATCTGTCTCCGGTCAGAGGATGCGTTCCTGTGCTGTGATAGCATTCAACACAGGACTTAGGTTATCTCGATCTCGTTAAGTCAACCCATTGACCAAACTAATCTGACACCTCCGAATCACTATTCCCATGCAGAGGACCTGCATCAAGAGGTCGGTCAGATATCGGCCTATGTGAGAAAGGATTGTCATCTCCTACTCAGGCTGGAGATCATCTCTTAATAATCATTTGATGGTGCCTGATGAGTCCTCAATCTAACCCTTTAGATATTCATCCAAGCACCAGCCTCTATGATTCAATTATTGAATCAATAACTGTATGATTATTAAGATGGCCATGGTACATAACCCTAATTGTACAGAGGGACCTATTATGCAAATTATTTATTCTTCATTTCAGATCAGGGAATGATCACAATAACATTTATTGCATAATGGCTTACCGTGGGCTCACATGTCCAGCACAAGCATATTTGATTCGTATAATAATTACAAGATGCACACATGAACAGATAAAACCAATTAAAAACATATAAACCATTTTAGGATGAGAATTAGGAAAGACAAAGCAATAAATAGATTGCGATAAACAAAACAATGAGTAGATTAGAAGATCACCGAAGCATCCATGAAGTTGATTATCCTTAGAGAAGATATCGTCCCCGCAATACCGGTGTGATGGGTACGAGCGATCCGCTCCTAGGATAGGACGTCACATGATCATCGCCCGCACACACTGACAAGATCGTCCTCGAAAGTACCTCAGATAACTTGCAACTGAGAGAAAGGAGAAGAAAATTGCTTAGGTTGAGAAGGAGAGAGAAACGATGGTGGAAGGTTTTCTTGCAAGTGAAGAAAACAACGTAAATGGGAGGGTATAAAAAGATCTAGGGCTCGACTTTCCATCTTCCGAAAATACCCCTAATGGACGCCTTTTCGAATTCCGAAAATGCCTCCCTTTACCAAGAGTTATTGGAGTCAAGTCGAATTCCCTTAAAGTTGTCAAATCATAATTAATCCATGAAATTAATTTATTCAACCCGTTAATGAAATCTGCAATAAAAGTATCGAGATTCGAGATCCGAATTTACTCTCTCGAGCTAGAGATGGAGCAGAGTGGAGCGTATGTGATCCTCCATTCCTCCTCTCTAATATTTCTACAAGAGCTTGGGGTGTTAACTCATATATACACCCATCAAAAGTTTAGACATACTCGATATGGTACTAAACTTCCACCCAAACTACTCATTGTTTCAAATTTAGGAATTCCCAGCTTTCCCTCCATATCCGTTTGGTTTTCCAATTAAATTCAAATTAAAAAATAATGTAATTACATAGGTTTACCAAATTAAAATCTAATTACATTTATTTTAAATACAACAATCCCGTACGAAATCAACAATTTGAAAAAGATATTCAAAGAGAGTCAGAAGACTTCTTTTGGTTGATGCATTTTGCTTTCAGTAAAGGTACCTTCTGGTTTGAACCTCTACCTGAGTTTACTACTTTCACTTTAACAAGAAGGAAGTGAATCATGTCTTGAACTTCAGGGTTGGTGCTCTTAAAGGTCATTCACCCTTATCATGTTTTATGAGTGTGTTCAGGAAAGACCCTCTTTCTTTAACCGTGGCCCACAATAACACTCACATAGATGGTGTTATCCAAGGATGCACTACTAACAGCTTTCCCAAAGGATTGATCCCATTCAGAGCTATTCTCTTCCTAAACTTGAAGCTTAAATGACACTCAGATTTCTAAGGATAAGACACTCATGCATAAGTATTAAAATAAGAGTGCCAACAAATTCTTTAGACAACTTGTTATTACCACATTGAACCTACTTTGAGGGATCTCCACTCGGATAGTTTGGGTTGTTACTGTAGAGGAACTTCCAATGCTTCTCAGTCCCATCTCAAGCCTAGACTTCAGGACTAAAGATCTATCAAGTCCCTTAGTCAACGGTTATGTTGTGTTGTCTTTGGATTCAACAAAATCCACAGCCAACACTCATTGAGACACCAAATCTCTTAACGTCTAAGTCTGATTTGTATGTGTCTTCTTGTTTTCTGATTGAACTTCGAACTCTTGATCTTAGCAATTGTGTTCATGTTATCACAATGTACCGAAGTCGCATGAACTAGCTGACCTACCATGGGAATTACAGAAAGAAGTTACCTTAGACATTCAGCCTCGATTCCAGTGGTGTCTAAAGCACGTAGCTCATCCTTAAATGTAGACCAAGATAGAATGGTCTTCTTTACAGATCTCCAGGAGACTGCACAACCTTCCAGGGCAAATACATACCCAGTAACACCATTACTCCCATACTCCTTTATTTTCCCTATCCACCTTGCATCCTTATATACTTATAAGACAAATGGATGTCTACCATAATGCAAACTAAGGGAAATAATTCCCTTCAAGTACTTCAGTACTCGATCTAGAGTCTCCTAGTGAGTACAGTCATGACAACTAGTGTATCTACTCAGCTTTGCAATCCAAAATGAAATATCAGATCTCGTGCAATTTTGAGATACATTAAGCTTCTTTTTACTTGTGAATACCTTAGCTCAGCTGCAGGTACTCCACTTTTGTTCTTAAATAGAATTTTGGATGAATCAAAAGGAGTGCTTACAGATTTGCAATCATGATACCCAAATTTCTCAAGTACCTTCTCAATGTAGTGAGATTGAGAAACTATGATCCCATCAACTGATCTTATCAGTTTGAGAACCAAGATCACGTCAACAACACTCATGTCCTTCATAAAAAGCTTCAGTCTCATTAATAATCCTCATATGTGATCCAAACAACAGTATGTCATAAATATACCGGCACAAGAAAATACACTCATCACCTTTCACTTTGGAATAGACACCCTAATCGGATTCATGAACCTTAAATCCATATGACAAAATGGTTTTGTCAAATTTTTCATGCCACTAATTTGGTGCTTGTTTCAATCCGTAAAGGGATTTAGCAAGCTCGCAAACCTTTCCCTCATTTCCGGGTGTCACAAACCCATCAGGTTGATCTATATAGATCTCCTCCTCAAGATCACCACACAAGAAGGCGGTTTTCGCATCCATCTGATGGATAGAGAGATCATATACAGATGCTAATGCTATGAACATCCGGATTGTAGTTATCCTAGTCATAGTGGAATATGTATCAAAATAATCGATGCCTTCCTTTTGCCTAAAGTACTTAGCAACTAATTTCGCTTTATACTTTTCAATTGATCCGTCAGGCCTAAGCTTTCTCTTAAACTCCCATTTGCACCCAATGGTAGAGCACCCTTTGGGTAAATCGATTACTTCCCAAGTTCCATTATCCATAATTGAATCCACCTCAGATTTGACGATTTCCATCCAATGTTTTTCTTCAGATGAAGCCATGGCTTCCTTGTAACTTGTTGGATCATCCTCGAGCTGGTAGACAACAAAGTCACTATCCAGATCCTTGGCTATCCAATGTCCTTTACTCCTTCTTCGTTCAATTTCTTATGAAAAGTCATTGCATTCAGGTTGAGTATGAACCCCCAAATTCGTTATCCTTTCCACTTGATCTATAATAGATCCTGATGTGGAGGCAACATCAATGGTTAGATTATGAGGAACCCCAATCTTCATAGTAAAGACATCCTCGAAGAATGTATCATCACGGAGTTAAACAATAATATTGACATCTATGCCTGGTATCTTGGACGGAATTACCAAGAATCTATATGCATAGCTATTTTCCAAGTAACCTAAGAAGACAGCATCAACAGTTTTATGACCTGGCTTCTTTCTCTTGTGTTATGGGATTAGTACCTTAGTGAGACAACCCCACACTTTGAGATATCTCAATCTTGGTTTTTATTTCTCCAAAATTCAAAAAGACATTTTTCCATATATCTTGTAGGGATCCTATTCAAGAGATGGCAAGCTGTATTCAAGGCCACTCCCCACATATAGATTGGAAGTATAGAACTCTGTAGGAGAGCATTAATTATGTCAGTTAAGGTTCTATTTTTCTGTTCTACTATCCCATTTGATTCTGGTGAATATGGAGCAGTAACTTCATGAACTATGCCGAATAGCTTGCATTGTTCATCAAACAAGTTATAAGTATATTCACCACCTCTATCTGACCTAAGGCGTTTAAGCACTTTTCTCGTTTGTGCCTCGTCCTCATTCTTAAATATAAGAAATTTCTCTAAGGCTTTATCCTTAGTTTTCATTAGATACACATAACAATATATATAACCCACATCTAAAAAGGTGATAAAGTATTTCTTATTATCTCTAGTCAACATACCATTAAACTTACAGATATCTGTGTATACTAGACCCAAGATCTCGCTATATCTAAAGACGGGCTGAAAAGACTTCCTAGGTGTCTTTGTTTGCACATAAATTTCACATTTTTGGATTTTATCAATAGTGTGTTTAGGGATCAACTCTAAATTCATCGTTCTTTTAGTTGAATTTTAAGTTTAAATGTCCCAATCTACCATACCACAAATTACAAGATTCTAAACTATTAACAACATGAGATAGAATTAGAACATTCAAAATTCAAAACATTCAATGAATCATGGTTTACTGAACACATCTAATATAAACAACACATCAAAATCTACCAAGTATACTTTTCTATAAAAATGTCACGTCTCAGAATGACAACTTTATTACATTAAAAATTCAATTCAAAATCGTTTCTAACTAAAATGGAGATAGACAAAACATTCTTCTTTATGTCAGGGATATGCAGCACCTTGTACAAAGTCCAGACACGTCCAAAGGAGAACCTCAAGCTAACTTGTCCTGACCCCAGTATCTTGGCAGAAGATTCATTCCCATCTTCACAGTCCTGCCACTGCAGGTCTGATAAGAAGAAAACAAAGTTACGTCAGAATAGATATGTACATTAGCTCTTGTATCCACGAGCCACTCATTTGAATCATGGATATGGTATAGTTTAGATTTTATGGAGGCATACCCCTCTCTAGTCCCAAATCCAGCAGTGATCATATTCACTTGTGGACTCCCATATGCAGCTTCAGGTTGAGCCTTTAAGGACGAACAATCTGTCTTCCAATGGACGACGTAATTACAGTGCCAACAAGGTTTATTTTTTGCCTTTTTCTGAATCTTACCCCTTGGTTTTATTTTATTAATGTTACTACCCTTTCCCTTCTTACCCTTGTCCTTCGAGATAATGAAATTAACCTTAGCCTAAATATCAACATGAACAACAAGCTTTTTGTTTCTTGTGTTCCTCCTCTATGGTAATTTCTATCATCAAGTCATCCATAGAAAATATCTCCTTCCTATGTTTTAGGGTCATATCCAAATCTTCCCAAGACTTAGGTAATTTTTTATGATGAACACAACCTAAACTTCTTTGGAAGTTTCATCTCAGCATCTTCTAAACCATAGAGCAAGAGTAACAACTCATGTGTCTATTCAGAAACTGACTTCCCCTTGTCCATGGAAAACTTTAAGAACTTAGCAACGATGTACTTTTCAATACTAAGATCTTCGGTATTATACTTCTGATCTAGTTCTTCACATAGCCCCTCCGCAGTCTGCGTGGACGAACAATATACGTCAAAAATATGTTGGACAGGGCCAACAAGATGTAACCATGACATATACGACAAAAATGTTTGGGTACCTTTCTGAGTTGGAAACCCTGGGGCTGGATGCAGATATGCATGCTGACTTCATTATGTTGTCGCTCCCTAATCCTTTCAACAACTTTGTGATTACATACCACATGGGCAAAGTTGATTATTCTAACATCGATATATTGGTTGCATTAAAGTCTGCAGAAGACATAATGAATAAGAATAGCCCCTCTGGCAGTGTAATAGTTGCACAAGTCAAATGAAAGCGTGGTCGGAAGCATAGTTCTCGGAAGGACCCAACCTAGAAGAGAAAGAAGAAGAGTCAAGGTGTTAACTCATCTTCCAATGCATCCACTTTGATAGCATCGAATAAAACCGATGTCTGTCATCACTGCAAGAAGCCAGGGCACTGGAAGCCTAATTGTCTAGATTACCTGAAGTCGATCGACAAAGGTAAAACCCTAGCAATTATAAGATCTACTTTCATCATTGAAACTAATTTTCTCGTTGGACGAGAAGAAATTTGGATTATAGATTCTGGTGCTTCTGTTCATGTTTTCAATTTGTTGCATCTATTTCAGGAAGTTAAGAGTCTTGATGAAGGGGATATAGTCATCCATATGGGATCTGATGCAAGTGTTGTAATAGTCATCATCAAGACATGCCTACTATCGTTATCTAGTGGAAGAGTCCTAGCACTTAAAGAGTATCTTTATGTACCTGAAGTCATAAGGAATTTAATATATTTATCTAAAGAATCTCCACTTCATCACCTTTGTTCTATTATTTGGCCTTAAAAACCCTAGCTAATGCATGTAAATAGCATCAAATTGTGCATAATAGCATTCGTGATTTATTGTATTATTTGTATATAAAATAAGGTTTTTAATGCAAAAATTATAGAATAAAGAGAAGAAAAGAAAAAGGAATAAAATATTAAAATATTTTATGACCCTAACTCCGAGACCAAGTTCAGAATGGAGTTGGTCGATAAGGAATAAAGTATGGGGAGATAAGGGCCAAAACATAATTATTTATTATTTAATTATGCATTTTTCACACCTTTTTTTATTATTTATTCATCAAATAAAAAAACTTTGTACGTGAAAGCTGTAGAAAATAATGTAAATAAAAATGCAAAATTGAGTTTTAAGGAAATAATACATTGGGTGCATTTTATACACAAAATAAAAAGACAAAAACCAAACTTCATAGACCCATATCTTTCAAATAAAAACTCAACATATATCAAAATCATCTCTAATTGTATATAACTTTTCAAGAGCTATTTAATAGTGGTGGTTTTATTTTTTTGGAGTTACTGTGTAAAAGTTAGGTTTTGGGCCCTCATGGTACATTCTACCGATTAAAAAAATTCATTTTATTCATTATTAATTTTTTTTACAAATTTATATTTTTATAATTTTGTAAACATTATTTATACATATGTGTATATTAAAATTAGAATAAAATCAAAAAGAAAATGCAAAACAAAATAAATCTATGTGAAAACACAGATAAAATACCTATGTTTCTACTTGTAAATAAATAAAAGGGAAATATATTCTTTTATTCTTTACTCATTCATATTTATATAATATTTTCTATATTATATTAAAAATATATAACCAAAATAAAACTCATTAAAACACATTAAAACAAAAAGAAGTATATAATACATAGGTAAAACACCTATAACTATACCTATAGAATATACATATCTATTTATTTAAATGTACAAATTACATCTTAAAAATAAAATAAACATATATTTATACTAAAAAAGAGTTATAAATATATAAAATAAAAGAATGAAATAATAAAATAAAATATATAAAATGAAAATAAAAATGCACAAAACATAGATGAATATACCTATAAATACCCTATTAAAAATTAACAACAATAAAGCCTTTTCCCACAATTAAGTAGGGTCGGCTACGTGGATTCTTCGCCTCCATTATAAACTAGCTTGGTCCAATCTTGGGCTTATATCCACAAAAGTAAGATCCCTTTGTATGTTCTCTTTCCAACACTTCTTGGGTCGTTATCGCCCTCTCTTAACCGGCTCAGCATCCCAACACTCGCATCTCCTAACTGGTGCATCAGCTGATCTTCTTTGCAAATGTCCAAACCATCTTAAGCGGGTTTCTCGCATCTTATCCTCGATCGGAGCTACACCAACTTTCTTTCTGATTGCACCATTCCGAATCCGATCTTTACGTATGTGTCCACACATCCACCTTAGCATTTTCATTTCTGCTACATTCATTCTCTGCACGTGTCTATGGTTCACATGCCAACATTCAGATCCATAAAGCATAGCGGGTCTCACGATTGCTTTGTAAAACTTTCCTTTAATCTTTAAAGGAATTTTTTTATCACAGAGAACAACAGAGGCTCCTCTGACTTCAGCCAGCTTGCATTTATTCTATTAGTAACGTCTCCATTAATTTCCCCTTCATCTTGTAGAATAGATCCCAGATATCTAAAGGAATCTCTCTTCTGAATGTTATCGTCACCAATCTTCACCTCGATTCCTTCACCATTGCTTCCATCAAAGGTGAACACCATATATTCCGTGTTAGCTCTACTTCTACGAAATCCTTTAGTCTCCAACTCATGTCTCCAGACCTCAAGCTTCCCATTTACTCCATCTCTAGTCTCGTCAATTAACACAATATCATCAGCAAATAACATACACTAAGGTAACTCATCCTGAATGTGACCGGTCAACTCGTCCATAATCAAAGTAAAAAGAAATGGACTCAAAGCAGAACCTTGATGTAAACTAATGTTGATGTCAAAATATCCAGTCTTCCCAGATGGGGTTCTTACACAAGATAAAGCCCTATCATACATGTCCTTTGTGAGGTTAATGTATAGGTCAGGTATTTGTCTCTTCTCCAACACTCTCCACAATATCTCTTGTGGGACAAAATCATAAGCCTTCTCCAAATTAATAAAGATCATGTGGAGGTTCTTCCTTTTAGCTCAATAAATCTCTGTTATTCTCCTCAGCAAATGGATGCCTTCAGTCGTTGAGCGACCTAACATGAATCCGAATTGGTTTTCTTTTACATTGGAAATTTGCCTCAACCTTCTTTCGATCACACGTTCCCAAATTTTCATAGTGTGACACATCATCTTGATACCTCTATAATTTGAACAATTTTGAATGTCTCCTTTATTCTTATAAAGAGGCACCACGATACTCCTCCTCCAATCTTCAGGCATTTTCTTGCTTTACCAAATAACATTGAATAGATTCGTAAGCCAAGTCAAACTACACTCGCCTAAAACTCTCCATACTTCTACAGGGATGTAATCTGGTCCTATACCTTTTCCAGGTCTCATAACCTTCAAAGCATCCTCTACTTCATTTCTTTGTATCTGTCTATAGCATGCACAATTCAAGTAACTTTCACTACAAGCTAGATCACCCAAAGTGATATCTCTATTTCCTTCCCCAATGAAAAGTTTATGGAAGTACTGCTCCCATCTAGTCTTTATATCCTTCTGAGTCACAAGCACATGACCTTCCTCGTCCTTAATGTATCTCACTTGAGAAAGGTCTTTGGTTTTTCTTTCTATTACTTTGGCCAACCTGAATATATCCTTCTGTCCCTCCTTAGAGTCAAGATTTTTATACAAAACTTCATAAGATTTTGACTTAGCTTCGCTTACGACCTTCTTTGCTTCCTTCTTCGCTATTTTGTAGTTTGTGCCAGTTTCCTCTGTTCTATCCTTAGACATAGCTTTAAAGCAATCTCTTTTTATTTTTATCTTCTCTTGCACCCCATCACTCCACCACCAAGCCTCCTTTTGACATGGAGTTCTTCCCTTTGACTCGCCCAGCATATCTTTGGCTACCTTTCGGATACAAGATGCTACCGCCTCACACATCTTGTTTGCACTACCGTTACAATCCCAATATAAGTCTTCTAAAACCTTCTCCCTGAAGCTCGCTTGCTTCAGTGGAAGATTCCACCATCTAGTTATAGTTATCGTAGAAACCCTCCTTTTCTTTACCAACCCTTTCATTTGTACATCCAAGACTAAAAACGATGTTGGGTTGTCAAACTCTCTCCTGGGATTACTTTGCAGTCTTTACAACATAGCCTATCTCTTTTCCTCAACGCAAAGTAATCTATCTGTGTTGTAGTGTGCCCACTCTTATAAGTAATTAAATGTTCCTCCCTCTTCTTGAAGAGAGTGTTTGCTATAAAAAAGATCATATGCCGTTGCAAAATCAAGGTTGGCTTTTCCCTCTTCATTTCTATCCCTAAAACCATGTCCTCCACGAACACTAGCATACCCTGAAGCATCTTTTTCCACATGTCCATTAAGATCTCCAACGATGCAAATCATCTCTCTTTGTGGGATTCCTTGTAGACTCTTATCCGAATCCTCTCAAAAAGCTTATTTATTCCTTTCATCTAAACCAATTTGCGGTGCATAAACTGAGATGATATTCAGAATTTCTTCTTCAAGCACCAATTTTAGCAAAATAATTCGATCCCCGAATCTTTTCACCTCAACCACACAATCCTTCAAATCCTTATGAACAACCACTCCAACACCGTTTCTACCCTTGTCTTTACTTGAATACCGAAGTTTAAAGCATGTCTTCTCATTCTCCCTTGCTTTCTCTCCAACTCATTTAGTCTCTTGAAGACATAGTATATGAATCTTCCTTCTTTCCATCGTATCCATTATCTCCATCAACTTTCTAGTTAAAGTGACAATATTCCAACTACCAATCTACAACTTCCGTTGTAATCTCTTTTGGACTAACTTCTTTACACGCACGCGTCCATTATGCGAGAACCCTTATAAATTTTGGACTGCATCCGGGTGGTGATGCAACGAAACTATCTTAATTACCTGGATGTGTTCCTCGTGCGAGAACCCTTACAAATTTTTAACTACATCCAGGCTGCGATGTAGCGACCCTTGCCAATTTTTCATTGCATTCGGGAATGCAACGCGTCGCAAGTAGGAAATGCCCCAACGAAAGCTGTATGTTTGCTTAAATCCATGTTGAAAAGATCCGACTGTCATGAGGCAACTTCTTAAATCGTATTTTTTTAGGAAAAAAAGTACTATTTATGAAGTTGTCTCTAACTGTTTTATGCTGGTTATTGGCTACCTAACGCAACCCTCCTCATTTACCCGGGCTTGGGACCGGCCATGGCTGAGTTCTATTAAAAATTAACTACCAATAAATAAATTCAAAAATAAATAAAAATCATAATAAGATACTATATTAAATAATAAACATTTTTTATTTTATATTCGAAAAATAATAAAATCATCTACTATTTTAAATTAATTATTTTCTAACAATATATCATATTTTGTCATTTAGTGGCATGCATGGCCCAATGGTTGCGCAGGGACTGTTGACCTCTTGTCAACGATCCCATCTGCACCCTGGCCTGTCAGAATCGTCCATTGCCGCGATTTCATCCATATTTTACGCTCGATCTATCGATCAATTGACCTTGTTGCCTTCAGCAAAAATCATCATTATTTATCATAGATCCACGCCCATTCGTTCAAACCCTGTATATATTGTCGATTCTTTATTTTTGGCCAGTCAAATGAGGGTGCCATACATGTTCATAAATAAACCTCCTTCGTTCTCCTCTCAATTTTGGTCATTTTCTTAAGTCCTAAAGCCCCTGAGCTTGGCCTAGCATGCATCCCCGTGACAGGGGGAGGTCCCCTGAGCTCCATGGCGGCTCGCGGATGGAGGAGGTGCACCCACGGCGACGCTCTGACGACGTCTCTGCTCCTTGGCTCCGGCCAGGTATGAGCTACGCACTTTATTCATTTTAGATAGAATTTCATTCCATATTTTTAATTATATAATTAGATTAGTGATTAGCCTGTAGATCTAGCGTAAAATTCACTGTTCGAAGTTCACCGGAGCTCTGCTCTGGCGAACGATTCCACTGTGACTCTGCTGTTGACAGACCAGCTGACTGTCTCATCTTCGTTCCCCTTTCGTTTCTCCACCTACCCACCACCCTTAGCCAACCAGAAACCTTCGACTTCTATGAATCAAAGCAAATCTACCACTCCTCGCCGGAGCTTCATTGCCAATCTCACCCTCTACGCATTTCAGCTTCATCTTAGGTCGAGGTCGAAGCCCTCAAGCCACTCGTTCTTCCTGTGCAGGTTAGGCGCTCAAATGAGCACCGGGAGACGAATGCAAGCAATGTCAGAGGACGTGGGGCTCCTCATCTTCACCGACCTCGCGAAGGAGCTCCGGTCGACCTCAACATCATTTTGTAACCCCCAGGAGATTGGGACACCCTTCCAGGAAGCCCTGGGACCCCTTGGAGCAGCAAAGCCCACCGGAGGAGGGAGATCTCGTCGGAAGAAGCTCGCACCAAGCGAGCGTTCTTACCTATTCGTCGACCATGCCTCCTAGCCGTCCGATCATGAAGGTGGTTCAGATGTAGCAGCAGTCGTTGGATCATGTCACATCTTCACCATCTGATCGCAATCAGTGATCTAATCTCGACCATTGATCTACGAAGCGTCATCGACCGTTGTGGAGCTTTACACGTGTATTGGTGAGGTCATCCCAGCCGTCCGCTGATAACTAGGGTTTTTCACAGGTCTAAATAGTCCACACAAGGCAGGACTACGATGCCGTTGTGGCGACCACACAAGAAACCCTAATTAGTCAACAATGAACCCACAATAGTATAAATCAAGCAATGAAAAACAAATGTGGAGTCAAATTTATTATAACTCTACATGAAAGATGTATAGGTGTAAGTGTAGAGGTCGAACTCGGGGAGCAAGGAAGGCTAGATCAAACAATGTGTGTATGTGTGTGATATGTGATTAAGTGTCTACAAGTATGTAATTTTTTGTGGGTTTTTATTTTTTTATTTTTAATTTTTAAGTTTGTATTTTGGTTTTTGATTTTATGGTTTTATTTTTTCTTTTTATATTCTATATTTTTGTATTTTCTTTTTCTATAATAGAATATACATACAATACAAGAGAAGATAAGATGGGGGATTTAGAAAATAGAGAAAAATACTCAAAAATCAGAAAATAAAATGTTTTTTGGTCTTTTATGATTTTATACTATTTTTTGTGATTTTTGGAGAATTTTCTGAATACTTTTGGTATTTTAAAATCCAAATACAAGAAAACAGTAACTTAAAATACTCCTTGAAATTAAAGTGAGGATAAAAATTAGTAAAATAGTGTCCAAAATTCCTCAAATTAATTTTAAAATAAAGATAATAAGATAGGAAAACTACAAAAACATAGTTTGCATTTTTAGGATTTTTCTAGAATTTTTTAGATTTTTATAAAGTTTTTAGAAATTTTCTAATTTTTAAAGTTTTTGTTTTGAAATTTTTAATGATTTTAGGATTGACATTGAAGTATGAGAAGACACACAAAATATAATTTTTTTTGGAATTTTTCAAGACGTTTTTATAATTTTTATGGATTTTCTAATGCAAACAATGCACAAAATGCAGGTTTTTTTATTTTTAATAAATATGAAAATGCAATAAATATGCAATACAAAAATATGGCGTGAATAAGCATGCAAACATGAGCTTATGGTATTTTTTAGTAATTTTTAGAATTAAGATAATGCACGAAATAAATCCAAACAACCAATAAAAATCACACAGCAAGCAGGGGCATTAGTGCAAATAGTAGGAAATACAGGGACCAATTGCAATTTTCACAAAAGTTTACAACTAATAAATGAATTTCCTGGATTAATCACAAATACCCAAACCCGGGAGGGGTTCGCTGCAAAATTACCAAACCCATGCGTATAAAAACTTGACCTGGCAGGGGTATAAATGCAATATTACAAAACTCCAAGGGAATACATGCACTTTGTCCAAAAATATTACACGTGATATAGTAGTTCTTCGATTTTATCGAAATAAGCAAAACCCTGGGGGTCCCTTCGCAAAATGCCCTTCACCTCACGCACACAAGCACGCGAGGTGATGTGGCGAGGGACCTAGTTGCAATAGTCAAAAGTTCTGGGGACTAAGTTGTAAATATTACAAAACTTTAACACAGCCGAGGAAAGATTAAGTATCTACTAATAAATACAAAAATGCGGGGGGTGTCGAATGCAAAATACCCCTCACTGCGCGCAGACGGACGGTGGATGTATCATGACTTATACACGTGGTGCCTCCTCCTTGCACGATACCCCTTCGGATCTAACGCCTGGGATTAGATGATCAAGGATGATCGGACGGCTGGGACGTGTCAAGATCCGATGGTGTCTGCGTCTTTTGGGAACACCTTCAAGATCTGACGGCTACGAAGGGCCTTCGATGAACTGGGATGAACTCACGGGGAGGCGAGTTTCCCCAGCGTCGATTATCCTCCTCAGCTGCTCCTTTGTGCTCCAAAATGGTGTCCGGCACTCCTGTGGTGGTCCTCGACATGCTGGTGACTCCAGAAATCTCCGGCGGTGGCCGGAGGGCTCGCGCGAGGTCGCCGGAGCAAAGTAGCTCCAGGAATCTCTCCGCCTCCTTCAAAAATGAGTCCCAGGAGCTTTTCAAGGCTCAAGACTTGAAAGAGAAGAGTGAAGGCCTCGGGGGAAAATTGCCTCGACTCCGCGGTGGTGCGAAAGTGGCGGGGATGGCGTGAACGACGTGGCCGGAGATGCGCTCCGTCAAGGGTTTCGATGGGGTGATTTGATCGATGAAATGCAGAGATAAAGATGGCTAGGGAATCCTACAACTACATAGAATAAAAGAAGAAAAGAAAAAGAGAGAAATAAGCACCTCAAAGGACTGGGCCTGAGGTCGAAAGTACCTCAATGGCGGGGCTCGCCGGAGGTGTGGAACTCGCCCAAATCCGCCTCCTTGGTCAGCTGAATCTGGAGCTGTCACCTCCAGGTCGCAAAAGCACACGAAAGAAGGAGAAGGTCGGGACAAAATGGGGTTCAAAAATCGAATTTAAGTTGGGGGGTGCATAAGTAGGGTTGACGACCGAGCTCCAAAGATCAAGTAATATCGGGTGAATCGATGGCTCTCTACCCCAAAAAACACAAGGACGTGAATCCTTGATTGAAGGGGAGAAAAAGTCGTGAAGGGTTCGTTATGAAATGGTGCAAGACAGAGCCTCGACAAATCGGCGAAGATGACCAAAAACCAAGGTCTCTAGCAAGAACAGGGGGGTCAGACAGCTGACCGAGGTCAACTGTCAAACTCACCTGGTTGGTCTACGTGGACCAACCAGGAAAAACATCTAGAAATTATTTTGTAAATTCAATTTAAAATAGCTAATGATTTTATTATTTTTAGGTTGTAAAATTAAAAGTGTTTGTTATTTTATAAATTATTTTATAGCGAGTTTTATTTATTTTTATGAGGTATACATTTACAAGTTACCTTTTATACCCCTTATAGGTATCTTTATCTATATATTTTATTATTTTTTTATTTTGTGAATTTAATTTTATTATTTTTTTATTATTTTATACATTTATAAAATATTTTTATACACTTAAAAGTATTTTTATTTTATTTTTCTGAGGTATTTTGTACACTTAATAAAACATAAGTATTAAATGTACATGTATAAATATAGGTATTATACCTATGTATTCTATATACATGTGTTTTGTTTTAAGTTTTCTTTGAATTCTTATTCTAATCTTAGTGTACAAATATGTTATAAGTAATATTTACAAAATTATAACAATATAAAATTATGAAAATAATGAATAAATAATAAAATGAATATTTTAATATGTACAAGTATACAAGTGGGGTCCAAAACTCATCTTTCAAACCGTAACTCCGAAAAATACGAAACCACTGCCATTAAATAGTTCATTTTAAATTATATACAATTAAAGGTGAGTTTGATGCATTTCGAGTTTTTATTTGCAAGATACGGGTCTGGGAAGTTAGAGTTCTGGAATCTTATTCAGATCATAACTTTTTATCTGTACATTATTTTCGGATGAAATCGATTTTGTATTTTTCTTTATTCAATTATCTACAACTTTAATGTTCAAACTTTCTTTATTTGATGTATAAAAAGTCGAATAAAAAATAGGTCTCAAAATGAATAAAGAATGAATTAAATAAAAAGTATTTTTATTGTATTTTGACCCTTATCTCCCCCTACTTTATTCCTTGTCGACCTATTCATCGAGATGACTAAGTCTCGGGGTTTCGGGTCATAAAATATTTCAATATTTTATTCTTTTTATTTTCTTTTATTTATTCTATAATTTCGGCTTTAATTACAGTATTTTATACACTATTTACATACACATGCATGAATGCTAAGATGCAGGAATTAAGGGTATTTACATGCATTTGCTAGGTTTTTGAGGCCAAAATGATAGAATAAAGATGATGAAATGTGGATTCATCATCCGCCCGCATGCATATTAGGGGTAAATTTCATATCTCTCCCCGCTATTTTTTGTATTTATTATTTAGGCATGTAAATAAAATTTAATGTTGTAAAATAAGTGGATATTATTCATAAAGGACCCAAAAGTTTCTAAATTTATAAATAGGTCCAGTCCACGTCACCTCACATGACGTCCCACGTGAGGTGGCAAAATTGCATGTAAGCCCTATTAGTTTCTATATTTATTATTTAATCAACAAATTGAAAAGTACATTGTATATTTTTATGAAAATAGCTGAGTGGCCCCTAAACTTTGTGATAATTACATATTGGTCCCTCCCAGTGCGCAACACGTGTAGTCCCACGTGATGGGGTAATTTGCATATACGCCCTGGCGGGTTTTGTATTTATTAAATAATTCAATAACTTTTTAAAATCACATTGTATATTTCTGGTATTTTTGCACATAGCAACCTGGACTTTATTTTATTTGCAAATATGCCCCCGGTAGGACATGTTTTTTGTGTTATTTATCTATTTATTAAAATTACCTACTGAGCCCCTAAAAATACAAAAAAATAGGGATAAATGATTCATGCCATATAATTTCATGCCATATTTTTAATTGGCATTTTTTGCATTTTATCTGTTTATTTAAAATGAAAAGGAGCATATTTTTCCCTATTTAGTTATAAAATTCCTAAAAAATATAAAAACTTTTTGAAAAATTACAAAAAATTATATATAGTTTATTTTGGTATTTATTGAGTCCAGAAAATAAAAACTCCTAAAAATAGAAAAAGAAAATGATAAAAATCATGAATCTTCAAAATGCAATAAAAATATAAAAATTCAACAAAAATACCAAAAATATGTTTTACTATTTTATAATTATCTATACATTATTATTTACATATTAGAATTAATTTGGGTAATTTTAGGATTTAATTATTATTTTTAAAACCTATATTAATTTCAGCCTATTTATTTAATCCCTTACATGGGATATTTTTGACTTTTAAAACACATATAATTTAGCAAAAATCCCAGAAAAATAACAAAAAATTAGACAAATGTAAAAATTGCAAAACATTATTTTTACTATATTTTATCCATGTTTACATATTTATATCTATATAGTATCTATATATACCTTATATTGTATTTATACATTTACATATGTACATACATACATATTTAAATAAAAAAGAGACATAAAAAATGAAAATATAAAAAGAAAATATAAAAATTATAAAACAAAAAAATTAAAAAAATATATAATTAGAAATCCATAAAAATAATAAATGGACTAGAGATAAAAGACAGAATTTTTGTGCATCTATGTTGCCTCCTCCTCCCGTTTGCTCGCAGTGTTCGACATCTACAAATGCTTACACATATGCACATTTGTTGTAGAGTTATAATAAATTTTAAATCCACATTTTTAATATTTAATTTCTTTATTAATTATTACGGATTAATTGCTGATTGATTGAGAATTGTTGAGCGGTCAACACATCGACTGGATCTCTCGCCTTGTGAAATTTCTAGACCCTTGATGAAACTCAGTTATCAGTATCTAATCTTGTTAGAAGGGGATATTCGTTCCCTTTATGTAATAAACTAGTCATAAGTTGTTGTAATAAGCATATTACGGATGGCGATTTGACTTATGGTGGACTCTATGAATTGTGCAGTGATGAGAATGTCATGAATGTTACTACCACTAACAACAACGCTCAAACATCAGGAGAAAATGGAAATCATTCAAACATGATTTGGTATAAAAATCTTGGTCATTTATCTTTTTATAGGATCAATAGATTGATAAAGGATGGACTCTTAGATTTTCTACAGATTCAATGTCAACATTGTATTCGAGGTAAAATGACTAGGATGTCTTTTCATAACAAGGATACACTAAGCAAAGGTATTCTTGACCTAATACATACCGATGTATATGGTCCCTTCAATATCGCGACCTGAAATGGATTCTATATTATTTGACATTTATTGATGACCATTCGCGATACGAGTTTATCTTCCTGCTACATCATAAATTTGAAACTTTTGAAAAGGTCAAAGAGTTCAAGGCTTTGGTTGAGAACCAAAACGATAGGAATATTAAATGGATTCGATCCGACCGAGGTGGTGAGTACCTCTCAGATGAATTCAAGGAATATCATAAACACAATAGAATTATCTCCAATCTCAGTCCTTTTAAAACCCCCCAATTTAATGGTGTTGCCGAAAGATGCAACATGACCATCATGGATATGGCCCGTTCAATAATGAGCAAAGCACATTTATTACTTAGTTTCTATGGTTATGTAGTGATGAATACCCATTCATCACTCTTTATTCTTATATTTTAGCTACAAAAACCTTTGCAAATACATGTAGATATATGTAAATATCAATAATTACCAAAAGCATGCATTGTGTAAAAACCTATAATTAGCATGTTTTTGTGCAAAAATAAAAGAATAAAGATTAAAAAGAAAAAGAGGGAAATATTTAGAATAAATATTGAGCAACCTAACCCAAGGGAGGGCTCAGCATGGGCCTGACCGCATAAAAGCCACAGTAGAGGGAGATAGGAGCTCATGTGTAAATATTTATGTAAATAAATAAAATTATATTTTCCTCAACCAAAAATATGCTTGTACATATTTTGTATATATTTAGAAGCTATTAAAAACAAAATAAAAATCTAAAAATCAAAAATTCAAAAAAAATGCCCTTTCACCATGTATATAGACCATGCTTCTACATGTATTTAACTTTGTAAATAAATTTATTTATTTTCAAAACTTTTTGTAAATATTTTATGTTGTAAATAAAATAAATAAAAAGAAACAAAACAAAACAAAAAATTCAAATAAAAATATCAAAAGCTAAAATTACAAAAATATATTGTACATATGCCATGTATATAGTTGTACATAACTATTTATTTCACCTATGTATATAAATAATAAAAATAAAATAAAAACACCCTTTTATTCCTTATTTTATAATGTAAATAAAAAAAATATAAAATAAGGATAAAATTGTATAAAAATAATAATTAAAAATCAAAAATTAAAACCCTACACATTGTATATATACCTATATATGGTACATATTATGTAAATACCTTATTTTTATTTCCAAAAATTAATTAAAAATCACCAAAAAATAGAAAAAATAAAATAAAAATATTTTTTGTTTTAAGTTTTTGCTAATTCGATCATTTCCTAGCCTAAATAAATAAATCAAGTTTTATTTGCTTGGCGGCTCCTGATTGGTCCACGGGGGTTTGTTGACCCCGGTCAACTTCCCCCGCGGACCCTTCCCTTTTGCGGATATGGCGACCGACCCGTCTTCTCCAATTTTTACCCGCCTGACCTGACCGCCATTGACCCAAACCCCGGGCTCCGATTGATTACTACATATCCAGGATCCTCGTCTGGGGTGGGTTTGGAGGATCCGAGCTTCGTTCCACCCGCCGACCTCCTTCTTCTCGGATCTTCCACCATATTTAACGTCATCACCGGCGACCTATTCACGCCATCTTTGATCTTCCCCTCGGTGCATGTGAGCTCCTCCACCATCCCTGAGTGACAGCCGTGGCCAGTGGAGTCGCAGCGAGGCCCGGGCAGCCGGGAGTCACTGATCCGGTGGAAATCACCACCGTGCGCCGCCGCGAGCGCGCTCAGCCTCGGGGAAGCGACGCCCCCTTGCAGGCAATGACCAGAAGCTCGCCGAGCTTCAGCCCAGTCGACAGCAGCCATCAGGTAGCTTAGTTAGGCCATAGATTAGCTTAGTTTTCGATTTTTTGCATTTCAGTAGTTTTACCTCCGCCGCCTCCGCCAGCCGTTTCCGCCTACCCATCTGACCATCCGACACCACCACCACCTTCGCCTGACTCCTATCCACCTTCTCCGCCCCTTCGCTCCCCCTGGCTCGCCCCAGAGCAGGGTATCAGCTCTCCTCCCTCCGCCGCTCGCCGGAGAGCCATCGCATCGCATCACCGTTCACCTTTCGCCCGCTCTGACGGGTCGAGGCAGTTTGCCCTCGACCCCTCTTGCTTCCTGTGCAGGTTTCCAGGTCTATCGACATCATCTGGAGGTCGGAGCTTCTTGGTACAGCAGCTCCAGGTGGTTCACGTCGCCGGAGCTCTTCTGAGCTTCTAGCCTTCATCGGAGTGGAGCATTGGGTGCGGGGCTTCACGGAGAAGTTTTTCCGCTCTTCAGGAGCAGCAGGGGAGGATCTTAGCTGGTGCATCGAGCCGGCGAAGCTCGCCGGCGAAGTGTTCTTTCACCATCTTTCCCGACCGTCAGATCAGCCTTAGAGCTCCAGACCAGATCACGACCGTCCATTTGCGGAGCTGCAGATAGCGTCAGATCAGTTGAGGTGTGATCCCCGCCGTTGGTTCACCGAGGGTTCGGCCACTACGTACGAGGACCGTCCGATCTCCACGTGGAGGACCCTCCACCGTTCGATCAGGCCGAGCCTTTCAAGGTCACAGGCGCCACCGCTCTCGTTCGTTGGATCTGCTACGTGGCGCACATCCGACCGTCGGTGTAATAAAGGGGTAATTTACCGTAGGCCCCCTCTTAGTTTATGCTTTACGTTTCAATCCTATAAATATTTTGCGTCTTTTATTTACGTTGGGATATTTGCACATTGGACATCTAGCTTTTCAGTATTTGCACTTATGCCCCTGTATGTGTGAGCCACGTGCTTCGTCACGTGTATGTTTGGTGTATTTGCAACATTAGTCCTATAGTTCTGGTTGTTTTTTAATGAATGAAAACTTTTTGGTAATTGCATATATACCCCTGTGCATTGAGATTTTACGCATGTGCGTTTATTTTTGGGTTAATTGCATCTGAGGTCCTCGGACTTTTGGTACGTGTTACCAATTAGTCCCCGGACCTTAGTTTTATTACATATAGGTCCCTGAGTGCCCCAAGCACGCGCCTCGCGCGTAATTGCTTGGGTATTTTGCACCAGGACCCCCAGAACTTTGGGTATTTGCACTTTGGTCCCTGTGCACAGTGCCCTCTTGTTATTTTTGAATAAAATATCAAATCACCTCCAAATTCGATGAAAATTTGACACATGGCTCCTGCCATGGTGTAGGATTTTTGAGAATTTTTGAGGACATTTTTGAGTTTATTTGTTATTTTTAAAAATTCAAAAACATCTATTTTTGGCACTGTTTCACTTGAAAAATCACAAAAAAATATTAAAACCCCCCTAAAAATTATATAAAAATTAGATACTGTTTCTTGTGTGTTGCGTGATTTTCTAGCCAATTTTGGCTATTTTTCATCATTAGAAAACCTTTAAAACTTAAAAACCCTCAAAATTCCATAAAATTCCAATAAATGCATTAAAAATCCAAAAACAATAATTTTGGTACTCAAATTTTCCTTGTTTTCTCTATTTTACAGGAAAATTACCTCCAGGCCCTTTTGAGGTCCTTAGATATTTTATCTAGGGATTTTAGGCTTGGCTGGACAGTACCCCTTGGTTTTCTTATTGTTTGATTTTTAGAAATTAAAATAAATATCAGAAAAATCCCAAAAATTCACCAAAAACATAAAAAAATATAAAACACACAAAAATATTTTTGTCTGAATTTTTGCTTGCTTCTTGATGCATTAAATAATTTGTTAAAGTGTGCTTGCTTTTGCTTTCCTTATTTTCTCTATATATTAAAAATTCCAAAAAAATTATAAAAATCATTAAATCCACAAAAAAAAAATATTTTGCCTTTTATTTTACTCATTTTGACTACTTCGTAGGCCTTCGGCCAATCCGTGCTCCTTGTGTTCGACCCTGGGTGCTATACCAGGTTAATATCATAGCAGGACCGCTTTGTTTCGATTTTACGTATTTTTCGAGTGGTTCATTTTTCTTGATCGACTTAGTCGAGTGATAGAGGTCGCAACGACCTAATTTCTGTACCTTTACCTCTGTCATTTGGCCGGTCATCATGTAGCATAGACTGCAATATATATATATCACGAACAAGATTCCTAGCAAGTCCATACCTAAGACTCTCATGAGCTCTGGCGTGGAACCAAACCTGGTGTTAATCACTTGAGGGTTTGGGGTTGATTGGTCCATGAGAAGAACATGGATGAAAGTAAGCTAGAATCTCACACTAACGAGTGCTACTTCATTGGGAATGTTAAGGATGGTATCGAATACCAACTTTATGACACTGAGACACATACGGTTTTCGTCTCTAGAGAAGTGAGGTTTCTGGAGGGTGACTTCCTTAAAGGTTAAGGCATAAATGAAGTAGATGAACTCATTGAGTCCCTTGAGGATTTTGAGCTTCCTGAATTAGAAACTGAAGAGGTAAATAAAGATGAAACACCCATACCTCTTCGAAGGAGTTTGAGGGTGCTTGCACCTCCTGAAAGGTATGGATTCCATGTGTCATGTGAAAGTGACAATGATCCTACTTCATTTGATGAAACAGTCACGAATCATGACATGGATAGACGAATGCTAGTAACGAAGTCAGAAATTGACTCCATGCATAAGAATGGTGTATGGACCATAGAGGATCTACCTGAAAGGGTAAAACCCATTGGGTATAAATGGATCTTCAAGAGAAGAGGGGACCTAATGGGAAAGTAGAGACTTTCAAGGCATGCCTCGTAGCCAAAGACTACACGCAGAGAGAAGGTATCAACTACGATGAGACATTCTTACCTACTGCTATGCTTAAGTCCATCAAGACACTACTAGCTATAGTTGCATCTCTTGACTACGACATCTGGCAGATGGACGTCAAGACAACATTGCTCAATGGATACCTCGAGAAGGATATGTATATGGAGCAGCTCCAGGGCTTCATAGCCAAGAAAGGTAAAATGAGCTGAAGAAATCCATCTATGTGCTCAAACAAGTTCTCGTAGTTGGAACATCAGATTTCACGAAACCATAAAAAGTTATGATTTTGTGCAGAATACAGATGAACCTTGTGCGTACAAGAAGCATAGTAGGAGTGCCACTGTGTTCATCGTGCTTTATGTAGATGTCATCCTTATCATTGGGAATGATACATGGATAATGACCAGTGTTAAGATTTGTCTATCCCATATTTTTGAGATGAATGATCATGGAGAAGTCTCTTACATCTTGGGTCTAAAGTTGTTCAGAAATCGAGAAAAGAGCATATTGAGATTATCACAACATGGGCACATTAAGAAAATTCTGGAACATTTCCATATGGAGAGTTCCAAGAAAGCTTTCCTCCCCTTAAGACATGGTATTCACCTATCTAAAGGGATGGCTCTTCAAACTGTAGAGGAAAAGAAAGACATGGTTGGATGCCCTTATGCATCAGTGATGAGCCGCTTACTACCCTTGTTAATTTAGTAAAATTAACGATCCAAATTAATTCCTTGTCTTCGTTGTAGCCAGGTAATAAGGACTAATCAAAAACTACTTTTAATTAAGGATGAGCTAATCGCGAGCGGCAAATTTATTTTACTTGGACATGCCCAAGGTCGAACTCAAGGAGGCAGATGTCTCCTAAGGTAGAGTTTAAGCAAATTTCCAAGGTCGGATTTTCAGGTGATATTTTTTGGTCTTTTTCAATATATTTTATGCAAGAAAGAAAAGACACATGCAAAATCAAGCCATTTTACAAGATAATTTAGAAAAGTGATTAAAGCAAGTCCAAACATTATGAAACTTGGCCAGATTGTGAAATGCAATGAAATTAAGCTAGACTATTTTTTTAGAATTTTCTGACACGATGAATTTACTGTGAACTAAAACTGAATTCAAGGTGATTTTGACTAAATAAATACCAAAACACAATATTTTAATATATAAAAATTATCCTAGATAGATCTAAGTGTGAAGAATCTAGGAAAATTAATAGACCTAAATTTCTATGTGAAATGGACCAATTAAAAATTAATTAAGAAAATCACAAAATGATTTACTCAGGCCTCGGGATGCGTGCAAATGATTTGATTTTTGGATACAGTGTAAATTCAATTAACTTCAGCCTAATGTGAATTTTTGAGGATTTTTGGAGCCATAGAGAATTTACTACAAATTAGAAGGCATAAATGGGCAAAATATGTCAAAATTCCACCAATTAATTAATAATAAAATCTACTTATATCACAAAAATACGAAAAGTATCACATATGAGAGAGGACAAATTAAGATACACAATGCAATTTTCAAACTTAAAAATGAGCTAAAATGAACACCTAAAGATGCGTGCAAAGACAGGGGCCTCACTGCAATTACAAAAAAATAAAATTGCTAAAACTTAAACATGCTGACAGGGACTAATATGCAATTACCTATAATGAAGGGGCTTGTATGCAAATTGCCCAAAGAACACGTGTGCCTCACGTGGGGTTCCTAGCAGGGACTGGAATGCAATTTCCAAAACCTTCAGGGGCCTCACTGCAAAGTACCTAGGCCGTACGTGAAAACCATGTGGGATCCCAGGTTCGGATGACTTCAGAGGCTCAGGGACTCTGGAGGTTCGGACTCAGCTCGGATGGAGGCTCGGCTAGCTTCAGGAGCTCCAAGCCTGATGGTCGGGGAAGAGGCTCGGAGATGCTTCGTAGCGCGCTTTGGACCGTGGATCAAGTGGTGATCCAAGGGCTGTGGATGGCTGGCGACGTGGCGCGTTGCAACCCGTTGGATCAAGGTCAATCCAATGGTTGCTGGACCTCGATGTAGATGAGGTCGTGGACGATCAAGAGCCATTGGATAAAGATGAATCCAATGGCCCCCTGAAGCTCAGGGTGAGTGGCGACGTGGTGCGATTAGGTGCCTAGGATCCTCCTGATCCTACGACTGTGGAACAAAGGCGACGTGGCGCCCTCCAGACCGTTCGATCAAAGGGATTGGACGGCTACTGCTTTTTTTCCTCAACCGATTCGCCGTCTCTTGCGGCGGAGGTGGTTGTGCTCCGGTAAAGGGGCTCTACCTCTGCCTCCTCTTCTGGTCGTTGGAGAAGATCGTCGGCGGCTCCCAAGTAGGTGGGAAGAATTGTGGAGACGTCGGGGATCCACCGGAGGTCTCAGAGGTGGCTGGACTGCTCTAGAGAGCGGAGGCGAAGAAGCTCAAAGGAGCTCCGATGAAGTTCCAGCCAGTCAAAGTTGGAGTACCTGCAGGGGGTTAGTGGAATAGCCGAAGCGTACGACGTGAGCTTGGAGTGATCGAGAGTGCAGTATGAGGCCTGAGGGGTGATGAAGTGGTCCGAAGATGGTGCTCGTCCAAGGTGGCGGAGATAGCGTCGGCGGGAGATGTAATGTGTCGTCGGAGAAGATGAAGGTGTGCACGAGGATGCCAGCTCCGAGGTGAAGCTCAGAGGATGGCCAGCAGAGAGTGAAGCTGATCGTAGGCAGTGAATAAAATAGGAGAAAAAGCAAGAAGAAGAAGAAGAAGATCGAGAGGGAGATGGAGGCGTCTACCTGGGGATTGGAGCTCGAGTTCGTGCTCCTGGTCGTCACTCGAAGGCCGATAGAAGGTCCTGAGCTCGTGCAGCTCACGGGGGAGGCTGCGGCACGGCGGGGGATGGTTGTGGATCTCGTCGGAGGTGGATCTCGGTCGTCGCTCAACATCTCCTCAAATTGCTGTCACCAAGATGAAGGTCAGAGCTCGGGGATTCTCTTCGTGATGGTGGATCGGGTTGAAGGTTGAATATGGTGGAGTATTTATAGGTGGAGGGTGACGGCATAGGTGGCGAAGTGGTGGAGTTCATGGTCATCGTGGAGCGAGGCGGATGGAGTTTATGGTGTTCGAGGGGGTCAGCATGAAAGAGGGAAGAGTGGGGTATGCAACAGTGGTGACAGGAGGCGGAGAGGGTGGCCAGAGTGGCTCCCGAAACAGAAAGGGGGCGGCAAGCGCGCGAGGTGAGCGACGTGGGGCGCAGGCCAATTGGGCGGTAGGAGACGATGTCTTGACCGTTGGATCGGGTGATCCAACGGCCAGGAGAAGGGTGGATTGATGCGGCTGAGATTGGATCGGTGGGGGCGAGATCAAGGGCGCAGAGCGCACCATGGGTACAGGCGCTAGCGTGCGGCGGAGATGAAGCCCTGGGGTTTGATCGAACAATGGAGATCCGAAGCGAGGTGAATGCCTAGGAATGAGAGTTTCTAGCGAAGATCGAAAGGCATAGACGTAGCCACGTGGCGTAAGGATGGCACGGCATTAGCGAGCGGTCTAGATGGAATCCAGGGGTCGACCGGGTGGCTGAGAAGCTTTGTTGTTTGGACGATCCAGATTAGGAGGGAGGAAGGGCGATCGGATGGTGGAGATGGAAGGCACGTGGCGCGCAAGGGAGCGGGCCGCGTGGCGCAATCAGAGGGTGCCACGGGGCCTGCTCTGAATGGCTGAGAAAGAGAATGTAATTAGAGAGAGAAGGGGGTCGAATTTGTTTAAACTCAAAACATGAAAGTTGTAGATCTCGATGAGATCTGCAAGTTTTATGTTGACCAAAAACAATGATGAGGTCAAATATGATACAAAAAATACGAGGGTACAAATATATATACATATAGTATACAAGGGGCCCAAAAACCTAAGTTTGGCATATGAGCTCCGAACTGAATGGAACTGGTCTGATTTTAAAGGTCTCCAGATGTATATTAATCTGAAGGTGAGTAGACCTAATTCGGAGGTTGTATGAGGGAGGTATTGGCATTCTAAAGTCTGGGGTCTCTACCTGGGTTTGGGGATATTTATTGGATAATTTACAAGCTGAGAATTCTTGGCCTTCTTCCTTATATGATTAACTAATAACATTTATAGTATCAGGAAGGTTTTATTGTCTTTAGAGGGGGGTAATATAGATAATTAGGTGAATTATTTATAAGTGAATTTTACAAATTAATTGGCTTCTTATTTAATGCAATTATGAATGCTAAAATGCATGTATTGTGGATTTATGCATGAATGCTATTTAGGAAAAATAAAGGGAAATATGATGCTAAATACTCGGGAATAATGCTTTATTTTCAACTTTGAGAGTGATGAATCACGTATTCATCAATCAGCTCTAGGAAGCTCAATGTATACCATGATGGGTACACGACCAGATATCTGCCATGTAGTGGGAGTGGTAAGTCGTTACCAATCCTGTTATGGAAAACAACACTGGAATGCACTGAAGAACATTTTCAAGTATTTAAGACAGCCGAAAGATTGCATCTTGGTCTATGGAGATGGTGATCTCCAAGTCTTGGGATACACAGATTCAGACTTCCAGTCTGATATTGATGATCAAAAGTCGACATCAGAGTTTGCGTTCCTGTTGAACGGTGGTATTGTGAGAAAGAATCAGGATACTACAACAAATTCAATAATAGAAGCCGAATACATTGTTGCATCGGATGCTGCAAAGGAGGCGCTGTGGTTGTGCAAGTTCATCTTGGAATTTGGCGTACTTTCCTCTGATACTCCATTACGCTACTCTGTGATAATACGGGAGCCATTGCCCATGAGAAGGAACCCAGATGGTATCAAAAGAGTAAGCACATGAAAATGAAATACCGCATCATTCGGGAGATTCAAAATCATGGTGACATCATCATCGTTAAGGTGGCCTCTACCGATAATGTTGCTAATCCTCTTACCAAACCTTTGACACAGAAGATTTTTGATATCATGTAATGATTATGGGTTCAAAGATTGTACCTAAATGGTTCTAAAGACTAGTGGGAGATTGTTAGCCATGTGAGACCGTGACAAATCATTCATACAATAATTATTATTGTAATATCTAATTTATCAATAAAAGTTATTGATTTTTTTCACTCTCTATATAAGATTAAATGAATGAATACATTATAAGGTTCCGCTGTACAAATAGGGTTATGTAACATGGCCATCTTAATGATCATGCAACTATTGATTTAGTAGTTGAATAATAGAGGTTGGTGCTTGGATGAATATCTAAGGAGTTAGATTGAGGACTCATCAAGTACCGTCAAGTGATTGTTAACAGATGATCTCTAGCCTGAATAGGAGATGATAATCTGTTCTCATTGGGATGATATCTGGCCGACCTCATGATGTAGGTCCTCTGTAGGGGTGTAAATGAGCCGAACCTAAGCGAACCAACCCAGGCTCGGTTCGGTTCGTTTAGTATACTTTCAGGCTCGGGTTCTGTTCGGCTCGATAAAATAAAAAATCGTATTCAGATTCGGCTCGGCTCAGATAAGGTTCGTAAAGGCTTGGTTCGTCTTGTTAAAGGCTCCTTTTAGAATAAACATCGATAATGCCAAATATATGTGTATTTTTGCACTGGCAACTGCTTTTTTGATTAAAAAAACTTCAACAGTGTATGTTATATACCATTTTCCTTATATTTATATGGATGGATATACAAGCCAACTTACAAATATATCTCATTTCAACCTCTAAAACACATATAAACCAATGACAAGAAGCTTGACCATAAGTTTACAACCATTCCAAACTGAAAATTCAAGGCTAAGAAGAGACATTCTAAAAAATTTATACGCACATTTAAAAGCTAAAGAAGCAACAAAACAAGATGGGCTACCGTAAGTTCGTAACTGTTGTCATGTGTTAAAGTAGAATGATCTAAACAACAAGCATACATGAAACAAGTAGAGATTGTAGGATATAAAAATATATTAGTTTGTCAGAGAAAAAGATCAATTACTGACCTTGAGCTCTCTTGACATTCTTGAACATGCTTACGATTAGAAAGATAAAGGCAATTTGCTGGCTTATGAAAGCAAAGTAAAAAACAAATTCTAAGATGTAATCTTGCATTGTGAAGTACTTTCATCCTGCATTCATAAGATTGGAAATTAAGCTTCGAGTCGCAAAAAGTATTCATATAATTAAGGAATAATGAATCCTCACCTATGAGAGAACAAATACAATCATTATCATGACATAAACTATGGACAACTTGAGAATATCATCTTTAGAGATGCTATAATACGCGATACTCCTAATCGTGAAGATTATGTTCGTTCACCATGATATGAAATTCTTGAGATAGTATTGTACATAATGCATGTCAACAGATCCTGACGATGAGATCATCACTAATATAATCACGAGAAACAAATTCCTAATTAAAGAAACAATGATATATATATATATATATCAAAGAAGTGCGTACCACATTCACTAATAGACAACATGGATGAATGAGGAAGGAGCATCTCCGAATATATATGCTGCCATTCTTGTAGGTCAAAATGTATTACACACTTACATTATAATTTATCAGTAAAAAATAATCAACCACATCTAAATCTTATGAGCATCAACAAGAAAAAAATATAAGTTGACATGTGCCATGTCAAGAAAAAAGATTGCCCTTAACCATAAAATACCATCCTTGCATGTTACAAATTAAAATAGTTCACAGAAAGATAAATTATAAAGTTCCCACAAATTGAATGTCTATCATAACAGAAAGTTACAAAAAATGAGCCACACTTCAAAGATAATGCTCACTTTCTTGCACATCAAAAACCTGGAAAAAAATTAAAATGAAAGGATTCAAACATGAAAATCATCCACATAAATAAAATCAACACACAATAGCGAATACTTTAGTCCTACCTTGTGAAGATATATGATAGGCATGAGGATAAGAAATGAAATCTCCTGAAATATAAAATAGAGAATGTCATCCATAAGAAATTGCATGATAAATTATTATCTTACATAACCAAGTGAAATGAGAGATTTGTATTATACCTCAAACATATGACATGGACCCACAGTTGGCGGGAAGAGAAATTTCTAATTTGTCTTCTTCCAAATAATCTCCCCATAGTGTTCGAAAGAATAAATTAATATTCTACCACTATTAATTCAATAAAAGTATTAAAATTTAAATATACTTACTATTGGATTAGACGTGTCCTTCATGCATTCTCTAATCCAATTTCCTGCATAAACTAGTGCCTCAACTATTTTTGGAGATAAAGAGCTTTTATATGGATCGAGAACTCGACCTCCAGCACTAAATGCAGACTCTGAAGATACAATTATTATGGGGATGCTTAAAATATCATGGGCTAACTTCGATAAGAAACAATACTTGATGGAATTCTATCTCCATCACTCCAAAACATCAAACTCCTGCTCCCGAACATCATTTTCACCCACATAAAGACCCCTCTAGGTATATAGCAAGATCTTATTTTAAGATTGTTGCAATTGCCAACAACAAATTGCAATCACCCCAATACTTGCTCATTTTTTTCCACATTACAGAAGTCATATCTTTCATGAAAGCATCTTCATATTGAAGTTGAGAATGTAATAAGCATTTTACTCTACACATTTCAAGAAAGAATAAGTTAGATGTTGGGCATGCCGCTCCATAAAAGATTGTAGTGACATCATTAAATGCTTCCAAGAACTTGCATTTTTTTAACCTTGATCCATTCATAAGAAGTTGGTAACCACTTGTAATTAGCATCTCGAAGAGCATATTGGCTAAATGTCAACTTGAATGTCAAAGCATGTTCCAACATTAAATATGCAGAATTCCATCTTGTCGGGCAATCAATGTGCAAACTCTTACTTGTAGGAATATCAAGTTGTTTCGCAATCTCTCCAAACTTAAACAAGCGAGAAGTTGATTTCTTCAAATATTTGACACTCTCCCTTATACAGATAATTGTATTTTCAATATGCTTGAGCCCGTCCTACACCATAAGATTTAAGATGTGTGTTGTACACCTAACATGGAAGATCTTTCCTTTCAAGTGTAACTTGTTTCGTGACTCAAAATTGGCCCGTAAAAACTCAACCACAATGGTGTTGTTGGATGCATTATCCAAAGTGATTGTTTGAATTTTTCTTGAATCCCCCACTCTTGGATGCATCTAGCAATTGCATCACCAATCACAACCCCTTTGTGGGGTGGTTCTAAATCACATAAGCTAATGATACACTTTCGCAGTTTCCACTTTAGATCAATGAAATGAGCAGTCGAACATATATATCCAATTGTTTGATTGGGTGTCCAACAATCAGATGTAAGTGAAATGCGATCCACACTCTTGAAACTTGTCTTTAATTTTTCTTTCTCAGAATCATACATCTTGATGCATTCATTTTTTATCGTGTTCCTAGACATCTTCTCATATCTAGGATTCAATAATTTTGCAAAAATATTAAATCCAAGGTGCTCGACCATCTTAAATAGATACTCATGCATGAGTATCATTCTTTGCAAGTGCATCTCTTACCTTCTTTGAATGATATGGCGTTGGCACGGAAAATCCAAGTATTTCACCCTTTTCCTCGGTGATAGAGTTAAAAGAAAGGGTCGATTGCTTATTTTTCTTATCGCATCTTCTGTAATATGGACACATATTTTCCAAATGCCTCTTCATGTGACTAGTTGTCCCACTCTTAGGTTTTGAGAAAACCTCTCCGCAACACTTACATTTGGTTTTAATCACAACTTGTTTCTCTTCACCTTCTTTCCCATTATTCTTAGCAGTCTTGATAGAAATGTCTTCAAAAAAGGAACACACAAAGGATATTTTTTTTTCTCGCTCTTTTTTACCTTCTCCTGCATCTTCAGTTTCACTTACTTCAACCTGGTCATCTTTTATTTCAACCAATTCATCATTAGTCTCACCATCATCCATCTCATTTCTCTCTAATATTACTTAATCAATAGATTGTTGGGAAGATGGTGTCGAAGCCACTTTCTAAAAAAATAAAAAATATAAATAAGAGAATATTGTAGTGCTAAACAATATTCAATATACACAACATGTATTGAGAAACTAAGTCAATGTGAAACCTAATCTTTGTTCGATTGTATCAAACTTATCATCATCCATATTATAAAAGTGTCACATCAGACAAGAGACATGATAATATATAGCATCATTTACTTATTAGGACATTCTTTAGCATTCATTCAAATTTGTGATAATATTTAATAAAAAACACATCTTATAGAACATGTCCTATCAAATAAGATGAGGTGGGGATGTTATGACCTTTTTTAGAGAAAAAAATGCCCATGCTATACATTTTATCTTGCAAGAAATGCCCCCACACATATCTGAGTTCATCCCTTGTGCATCCTCTTTCTACACCCTCCCACCTGTCTTCAACAAATTGGAACCTACTTGGATTTAAGGATTCTACCTATGTGTCTTGCAGTGCATGTGTGACCAACGACGTGCATGCCGACGACGTGCAGGAGAGAGGGCCGACGACGTACGGGCGAGATGTGCCTGCTCATGTCACTGCATGAGGGCGAGATGGGAGGGGGCGACAAACAGTGTGAGGGTGAGAGTCGATGGGGGGGGGGTGACCGGCAACGTAAGGGCAAGAGGCAAGGGGGACGACCGGCAGGTGGTGTCGCGGTAGCGTAAGGGAGAGAGGTGAGGGATCGCTCGCAGGAGAGGGTAGGGATGTGTGGCGATACACGCACGAGGAGGGGAGATGAGATTGAGGGAGGCGGGACTCGGGAGGGCTTCTTCCCTGGAAATGAAATTAGGGATGGGTTTGGAAAAATTAAGAGAAATCCCTCACGTTTTGAGAGATTTTTTTATATGTACAATATATATATATATGTGTGTGTGTGTATGGAAAATTTAAGAAAAACCCCTCATGTTTTGAGAGAATATATTTTACTTTATATCTACAATATATATGTATATATTTTTATGTATGTATGTGTCATTGTATATAATCGAGCTTTTAATGAACCGAACCTGAACGAACCTATGTTTTTGAGGTTCGGCCCGTTTATTTAAATGAACCCAAACTCATGTTTAGGTTCGGTTCGTTTATTTTTGAATCGAATCTGAATCGAACTTTTAGCGAGCCGAATCTGAGCGAATGTCGAACCTGAGAATTTTTTAACAGCCCTAGTCCTCTGCATGGGAATATAGATTCATAGGTGTTAGAATAGTTAGGTTAAAGAGTTGACTTAACGAGATCGAGATAACCAAAGTCCTATATCGTATATTGCTACGATATAGACACACATCATCTGACCGGAGACAGATGTGTTACTATATGTCTAAGTATGTACATTTGAAAAACCAATAGGTTGATGACCTAACCAAGGTCTATACACCGGAGAGTTGTTGTGCATATGAAGGTATATGAGCAATACGATCTCTCAAAGGGATCATACATGTTCACTTGTGAACCGGAAGACATGGGCTCACTCATGAGGTATTGGGACTGATCAAATTCCATGCATGACCATCGTGCTTTGGAAGAATGATAAGAATTTGTAGGCATGATATGTGATTTTACAAAGCATATGATTAATACCAACTCCCGATGACCAAGAATGAGAAACTTGATGATGATATCTTGAAGATGAAAGTATAAAATTGATCTATATCTTCGGGTTTATCATAGGTCTTCCAGTATGCAGGATGTACATGTATTAGGAATACACGAGGGTGATGTGATCATAAATGACTGTGTAACTATGACGCTTCCATTCCGAGGGAGTGATGAAACATGTCTGGATTTTAGTGACTCCTCTCAGTATAGAAGTAATCTGATCTTGATCCAAGTGTTGGACATTGATCTGAATGAGATTTAAATGCAATGAGAAGATTAGATCTACGACCTTGATTTAAATCAAAGCATCTGTGAGAGGTCCATGAGATATGGATTTGAGATGTGTCTCAATATCTAAGTCACTATACATGGAACGTACAATCACCCTATCCTTATCTCCATGCATCTGCGGAGATAGCGCATTATTCTTGAAAGAGTTCAAGAATAATTCCATTGTTGAATTATATCTAAGCATTGCAAAATAGATAATTAAAAGTGATTTAATTATCATGAATATTGTGAATTTGATTCATATTATTTTGATGCATGAGAATGATTATCTGATATAATTAAACGTGATTTAATCATTATGGATATGAATAATGTAGATAACACTATCAAATTATTCACATATATTATAAATGTGATTTATAAAATATAAGAGAGAGACTATTGTGATTTTCTATTTTTTAGTTAATTATTGATGTGAATAGGATTCACACTGGATAATTAATTGGAATTTTTTTATATGTACAATATATATGTATGAAAAATTTAAGAAAAAATCTCATGTTTTGAGAGAATATATTTTACTTTATATCTACAATATATATGTATGTATTTTTATGTATGTATGTGCCATTGTATATAATCGAGCTTTTAATGAACCGAACCTGAACGAACCTATATTTTTGAGGTTCGGTTCGTTTATTTAATTGAACCCAAACTCGTGTTTAGGTCCGGTTCGTTTATTTTTTAATCGAATCTGAATCGAACTTTTAGCGAGCCGAATCTGAGCGAATGTCGAACCTGAGAATTTTTTGACAACCCTAGTCCTCTGCATGGGAATATAGAATCATAGGTGTTAGAATAGTTAGGTCAAAGATTTGACTTAACGAGATCGAGATAACCAAAGTCCTATATCGTATATTGTTACGATATAGACACACATCATCTGACCGGAGACAGATGTGTTACTATATGTCTAAGTATGTACATTTGGAAAACCAATAGGTTGATGACCTAACCAAGGTCTATACACCGGCGAGCTGTTGTGCATATGAAGGTATATGAGCAATACGATCTCTCAAAGGGATCATACATGTTCACTTGTGAATCGGAAGACATGAGCTCACTCATGAGGTATTGGGACTGATCAAATTCCATGCATGACCATCGTGCTTTGGAAGAATGACAAGAATTTGTAGGCATGATATGTGCTTTTACAAAGCATATGATTAAAACCAACTCCCGATGACCAAGAATGAGAAACTTGATGATGATATCTTGAAGATGAAAGTATAAAATTGATCTATATCTTCGGGTTTATCATAGGTCTTCCAGTATGCAGGATGTACATGTATTAGGAATACATGAGGGTGATGTGATCATAAATGACTGTGTAACTATGATGCTTCCATTCCGAGGGAGTGATGAAACATGTCTGGATTTTAGTGACTCCTCTCAGTATAGAAGTAATCTGATCTTGATCCAAGTGTTGGACATTAATCTGAATGAGATTTAAATGCAATGAGAAGATTAGATCTACGACCTTGATTTAAATCAAAGCATATGTGAGAGGTCCATGAGATATGGATTTGAGATGTGTCTCAATATCGAAGTCACTATACATGGAACGTACAATCACCCTGTCCTTATCTCCATACATCTGCAGAGATAGCGTATTATTCTAGAAAGAGTTCAAGAATAATTCCATTGTTGAATTATATCTAAGCATTGCAAAATAGATAATTAAAAGTGATTTAATTATCATGAATATTGTGAATTTGATTCATATTATTATGATGCATGAGAATGATTATCTAATATAATTAAACGTGATTTAATCATTATGGATATGAATAATGTGGATAACACTAACAAATTATTCACATATATTATAAATGTGATTTATAATATATAAGAGAGAGACTATTGTGATTTTCTATTTTTTAATTAATTATTGATGTGAATAGGATTCACACTGGATAATTAATTGGGTTTATATGTACAATATATATATATATATATATGTATGGAAAATTTAAGAAAAACCCCTCATGTTTTGAGAGAAGATATTTTACTTTATATCTACAATATATATGTATATATTTTTATGTATGTATGTGTCATTGTATATAATCGAGCTTTTAATGAACCGAACATGAACGAACCTATGTTTTTGAGGTTTGGTTCGTTTATTTAATTGAACCCAAACACGTGTTTAGGTTCGGTTTGTTTATTTTTGAATCGAATCTGAATCGAACTTTTAGCGAGCCGAATCTGAGCAAATGTCGAACTTGAGAATTTTTTGACAACCTTAGTCCTCTGCATGGGAATATAGATTCATAGATATTAGAATAGTTAGGTCAAAGAGTTGACTTAACGAGATCGAGATAACCAAAGTTCTATATTGTATATTGTTACGATATAGACATACATCATCTGACCGGAGACAGATGTGTTACCATATGTCTAAGTATGTACATTTGGAAAACCAATAGGTTGATGACCTAACCAAGGTCTATACACCGGAGAGCTGTTGTGCATATGAAGGTATATGAGCAATACGATCTCTCAAAGGGATCATACATGTTCACTTGTGAACCAGAAGACATGAGCTCACTCATGAGGTATTGGGACTGATCAAATTCCATGCATGACCATCGTGCTTTGGAAGAATGACAAGAATTTGTAGGCATGATATGTGCTTTTACAAAGCATATGATTAATACCAACTCCCGATGACCAAGAATGAGAAACTTGATGATGATATCTTGAAGATGAAAGTAATAAAATTGATCTATATCTTCGGGTTTATCATAGGTCTTCCAGTATGCAAGATGTACATGTATTAGGAATACATGAGGTGATGTGATCATAAATGACTGTGTAACTATGACGCTTCCATTCCGAGGGAGTGATGAAACATGTCTGGATTTTAGTGACTCCTCTCAGTATAGAAGTAATCTGATCTTGATCCAAGTGTTGGACATTGATCTGAATGAGATTTAAATGCAATGAGAAGATTAGATCTACGACCTTGATTTAAATCAAAGCATCTGTGAGAGGTCCATGAGATATGGATTTGAGATGTGTCTCAATATCTAAGTCACTATAGATGGAACGTACAATCACCCTGTCCTTATCTCCATGCATCTGCGGAGATAGCGCATTATTCTTGAAAGAGTTCAAGAATAATTCCATTGTTGAATTATATCCAAGCATTGCAAAATAGATAATTAAAAGTGATTTAATTATCATGAATATTGTGAATTTGATTCATATTATTTTGATGCGTGAGAATGATTATCTAATATAATTAAACATGATTTAATCATTATGGATATGAATAATGTGGATAACACTATCAAATTATTCACATATATTATAAATGTGATTTATAATATATAAGAGAGAGAGTATTGTGATTTTCTATTTTTTAATTAATTATTGATGTGAATAGGATTCACACTGGATAATTAATTGGAAATATAATTTACATTTTGTTTTGAGGTGTGAATGTGATTCACATTTTTTCCAATGGCATGATTGCAATATTCACAAGATAATTATGATTTTTTTATGAAATAATTTACAACATGTGTGTTGTTGTAAATATTAGAGATCTCATGAGATAATGGGGAGATTGACCCATCCACCACAAGAGAGTGGACGACCACCAACCTCCAATAGGAGTAGGGTGGTAGTCCCCAACTTTTTAGGGATGAGGGTAATCTTCTCTTACCTTATCTCCAAGGTCAAATTGATTTGATTTGAATTGATTTATCAATATATATTAACTTAACTTAAATTAATTATTATTATTATTATTATGTTTTTACAACAACATCATGGCCACTGAAGGAAACACTAATCAATCTCATCCATTGATTTTGTATTATTTATGGATTGAGATCCATGGACTCTCAAAACCCTATATAAGAAGAGGCACCCCTTTCTCTTCGAGTAACAACAATGACAAAAACACAACTCTCTCTCTCATTCTCACACCAAGTCCTCTATCTCTCTCCTTAAGTGGTCATCCACTCCTCCCTTGAGAGAAGGTTGTAGTCGTCGTCGCATCACCGTTGTGCTACCACTTCGACAACTCTTGAATCTCTGTCTTCTTTGATATGTCTTGTTCATGAAGAAGGCATTTGATCTATTGAGATGATATGAGGAGATCCACTACTTGGATCATCGACTTGGATTGTGAGAAGAACGCGACTCATCTCAGTGCTCACAAGCGTCTCCTTCGATGGATCGGATTTGAGACAAGAGGTCTCTTAGAGGCTCGATCAAAACCACACTATAAGAGGTATCCCTATATCTACTTTGTGGTTAGATTAAACAATCTAAGAAGTGTCCTTGTATCATGTGGTTTTATCAATTAAAATTTTTAAATTTCGCTACACCGAGCAACTAGTGTGACTAGTCGCTCTGATCGTATATGATGCGATCCTTATGCTCCTGTGATACACTTAAGGATTCTTCCATATCCATCATTTGATTGAGATCTAGGAAAGATAAAGCAATAAATATATTGCAACAAACAAACAATGAGTAGATTAGAAAAGAGATCACCGAAGCGTCCTTAAATGGACTGTCTTTAGAGAAATATCGCCTCCACAATACCGATGCGATGGACACTGGAGATCTACTCCCAGGATATGATGACATACGATCTTCGCCTGCACACGCCGATGGGATCGTCCTTGAGAGTACTTCAGATAACTTGCAGCCGATAGAAGGGAGAAGAAAACTATTGAGGACGAGAAGGAGAGATCAACGATGGTGGAAAGTTTTCTTGCAAGTGAAGAAAACGACATGCAGGGGGGTATAAGATGACCTAAGGTGCGACTTTCCGTCTTCCAAAAATATCCCCAAGGCGCCTCTTCGAATTCCGAAAATACCCCCCTTCGGCTAAGAGTCATTAAGTGCCGAGTCGAATTCCTTTAAAGTCGTCGAATCACAATTAATCTATGGAATTAATTTATTTGATCCACTAATGAAACCCACAACAAAAATATCAAGATCCAAACTGATTCTCCTGAGCCGAAGATGGAGATAGAGCGGAGCGAAGTGCGTGTGTATGTGATCCTCCATTCCTCCTCTCTACTATTACTACAAGAGTTTGTGGTGTGAACTTATATATAAGCCTATCAAAAGTTTAGAAACACTGATGTGGTACTAAGCTTCCACCCAAACTACTTCTTGTTTTAAATTTGGGAATTCTCAACTTTCCCTCCATATCCATTTGGTTCCCCAATTGAAACCAAATTAAAAAACAATGTATTTGCATATGTTTGCCAAATTAAAATCTAATTACATTAACTTTAAATACAACATTAGGTAGCTTCACTCAGGTTCAATTCTTTATAAATTTTATTAAGTTTAACATTTGATTATGTAATATATCTGCGCAATAATCTACAAAGATATGTATGAATAAGTGCATTCATATGTGTATTGATTTATAGAAGTTAGACCTCATTAACTACTAAATATAAAACTTATGTCAAAATGAATCAAAACATTTATATAAACTTAATTGAAGCTTAATTGAAGTGAAAAAATTATATAACATACATTTTTGAGAGTTTGTTCCCAAACAAACCTAAGAGAACGCGAAAGTTTGTATAAAATAAATATTCTTAAGCTTTATTCTTAAATCGAATATTTAACAAATTGAATCGAACCTTCACGAACCACGATCGAGTTGAATTGAACACGAACAATATTTTCATGTTATCGAATCGAATCGAACTCGAATCCTTAAATATGCTAAACGAAACGGGTCAAACCTTGGTTGGTTCACTCAAGTTCAGTTCAATTACACCCATACATGCACGAAGGACTCATATCTCGAAGTTTTTTAGGTAATTCGGAGGCATGCCATTTAAAACTTATATTCTTTATGTTATGGGCTAATCGTCCACCGTATTTAATAAATGACTTTACAATTAAGTTGGAATATTTTACTTAATCACTTGGATTATATATAAAAGACAATAACCCATGAGAGTGATGAACCTGGGGATCTTTGGTTAGATTGAGTGACGTCTAAACTTGAACTTGTAATGGGGAAAGGAAAAGAGATCAAGTCACACTACTTGAACCTAATAATGCATTCACATGTAACGCCCGTGCTATCTTTTTGTGTGACAATGATCGATTATTTAACCATCACGTGTAGCCTCGTAGTGATAAACAATACCTTATAATCATATTGGTGTAGCTTTAGTATGGAAATAAGTTCAAGAGTAGCCACTCAATCATATGTAGTAAGGGGGTTGGAGAGTCCCTTTAGATTCTTGTTGCAATAGGAACATTGTAATGGAACGGACTACGCTAACCGGTGAAAAGCATGCAATAATACATCGCACGATCGAACCATTATAGAATCATGCTGGTAATCAAAGAGCATAGAAAACATAATTTCAAAGAGTCTATAAAAATTGTCCAAATTGAGAGTTCCATTATTACAATGCCAATAGGGGTAAACTTGCAAAATGAACTATGAAATAGAGTAGCATATCATTTATTCATGTGGACATATAGATATCCTCTAAATCTTCAAGCATTGGATCATACCACTTCGAGAATCCCGATGAGTCCACAGCACATTCATGAGTACTCGGTCAACCTTGTTCTTTACCTGAAATCAAAATACAAAAATTTTCATGAGCCCAATGGCCAATATGCATCGGAATCCATGCATGGGAATTTTAATAGTCTTTTAACCCATTGTATTTCTTGAATTTTCATGGAAAATCATTACATATCTAATTATTCCCATGCATGTCTAAATTCGTTCTCTAACATGTATTTTTGACTTCTTTCATGACCAAGGTTACACATATGTGATATGCATAAAAAATTATATAATTTACGTTTATTTCATCCTGTGTAGCAGGTTTCATAAGATTTATGGCATATACATTCTTTTATCGTATAGGTTACTTTGCATGTTCACCCCTATAAGATAATTTACATGACTCGTAATGGTATACTTTTCTTAAACTATTTTTTCATATTTTTTTATAACATTATTACATATATCTTAACATTGCAACAATTGTACATATGTCCTTAAAATCATAACCTTTGCATATATGTCTTAACATCAATATCTTTGCGCATAAACCTTCAACTTATTCAGCGTTTATATTTGTCTTTATTGTTAAATCTTTAGGCGGTTTTGGTGGTTTTATCGTCGGTATTAGCGGTCCTTGGACATAACATACATGACATTGTAGCTACAACTGTAGATGACTTATCTTTTACCTCAATCGATTCCTTAAACAGTACGCCACTGGAAGGCGTCGACCCCCTTTAGACCTACAATTGAAGCCTAGAGGTGGCTCCCATCATTAGGTGTAGCACTTAGTTTAACTTATGCCATTACTCATGTTAAGGAAATTCATATTCTTTTAATAGCAATTCCTTTTCCATGCAATAGTTATATACACATATATGTATTCTGGTCCTTTAGACCTTTACGATCCTTTAATTCAAGTCAGTGCCAACATCTTTATATAATCGTATTGACTTAAAATAATTATTTTGTTTTAATTTAAAAACAATATTAACCTAATTGTCCTCTTTCCCCCTCAATATATGCTAGTGGACAACGTGGTACGAAGGTTGCTAATTCTCAATAATAATTTATGAGTAACAACCTCACCCATACTAAATATAACAAAACACAAAATTATCTTGACGCGGTCCAACTATGATTACACGCAATATTCATCTATGATAAACATATCTTTTATTATAGGATATATATCTAACTAAACATCAATAATATATACAAACAAACGTTGATATGATTTTAAGTCTCTAATCATATAGTAAACATGTGATGAAGTATTTTCATCTTACGTAGACCACATCTTTTTCTTTGACGATGGAGAGCTCGCTATCAAAACTCGGTTTAAAAATTCAACAATGCCTAATTACTGTTAGGCCATGGTTATCAAATTTCTGTCTTACAAGAGACAATGGCATGAGACTCTCGTACGAATCTTAAATCATCTATAAACATGAATACCGAAGGAGATTAGGGTGGACATTGTTGTTAACGAATCCATCAGAAATGAATGAACCTATGATTTAACTTTATCAAAAGATATACCAGTGAATTAATTAAACTAATAAACAAATATGTATGGAGCAAGGTTTTTGAAACCGAACCGGACACCGAACCGGAAACCTTGCTGAAATAGTCGGATCGGGTTGAACCATGTAATCAAACCGGTTCAACCGGATGATGACGTCATCATTATTTAAAATCGGATTAAACCGGACCGGTGAAAAAAAAAGTGGTTGAACCGGCTAATCAAACCGAAATGAAATAATATATAATATAATATACACTTAAATATACTTGAAATATATATAAAATACATAGATAATGTATATATTTCACAATATACATAAAGTTTTTTTCTTATACACCATCAAATGTCATACATATCATATATATATATATATATTATTTGAACTAAATGCTGTACAATATGATAATAGTTTACTTATATTTAAAACCCAATACATGCAAGAAGTTGTGTTAGTATAGTTGGTTAGAAGTGTCATATAGGTTACCAAAGGTCATGCGTTCAATTCCCACTATCAACAAAATTTTTAAATAGTTTAAAAATTAAATGCGATTCAACTTCGGTTGAATCTGGTTAAATCGGGTCAAAAAAATAGGTTGAACCGGACGGGTTAACTTAAATTGGAACTATCGAACCGAACCGTCCAAAACTGATTAACCGGACCGGTCCAGGCCCGGTTCACCAGTCGGATCGGTCGAACCGGTCGAACCGGCCGGTCTGGTTTCAAAAACACTGGTATGGAGTCTGGAACTGCATGTCTGTTGACGTGAATATTTTTCCAAGCATACATGAAAGACATTGGAGAAAATGTGTTCAATTTCACAAGCGATTTATATTGCGAATGCAGTGTATACGTAATAATTGTATATATTTTCTTAATATAAACTAAGCTATCAACGTGCAATTAATCCTCTACTTGCGGGTTGTCAGAGGAAGAGACTGCACATCTGTTAATTTATCAAAAGATCATAGTGAGATAGATTTTGGTGTGCACGCATACCATCCGAACAGTTTGATGGAAATATATTTAGGAGTCTTGTTCTAGATATTGCATATTATCCTATAGTTTCGATACATATATTACAATCTCTTATTCAGAATCAAGTCACTGCATGCACGTATTAACCTACAAAATCAGTACATACATTTATTGATCGTAATCCTACGCCAATATATACCTCAAATCCGAATCAAGTATCTCCAATTCCAGGGCTGCTCGGTCGTGACTCTTGTCAAGACCCCAATTCCAAGATCGTCGGATCCTCCCATATCCGGATCTGGTTACTCAGCAATAATTTATTCAGCAATCACAACTAACATTCAGAAACAGACTGTAAATAAAAATACTCAGAAGGAAGTATTTCAACACTTTGCCATTCACAAAATAAAATTTACATGATCCATTGTCCCACTACAACCCTTTACATGTACGCCAGTTGGAAGGAAATATACAGAAATATTACTAACTACCTTACAAAGAAAAGCTACTGTGGTTGGTTGGATGTCTAGTTATAAGCTGGTTGGATTTTTAAAGTCCTTGCGATGACTCACCGACACTTGTTGGATTTTCCATAAATCATAGGATAAAAATTAGCGAATGCTAAGTAACGAAGAAGAGAAAAGCAAACAAATTGTGTAATTTTGCAAAACTTGTTATTACAAAAGGTTTCATTCCTTCTTGTTAATTTAAGTCATATTCCTTTCTATTCCACATCAGGGATTAGTCCAGAGGAACCCTACCATTCTTGGACTCCGAAGCTGTGGACACTTCGGGATTGGAGATTGTGTTGATCTTGGTAACCTTATGCCACCGCACGTCGCCTCAACTAATCCTCTAATACTATCCTGACAATTTTTCTTTTCTTTTATTAAACATGGTCTCAAACCCTCGTCTGGAAAACAAATGAGCACACCGTCCTCGAGGACTCAGTTGCTTAAAACCTCAGGCTAACATTTAATCATATAACTTAGCGGCTTTAAATACATATTATCGTGACCCATCCGCTATTGAACCACCCGTGCCTCTACATAGCACGACCACATCTTCCGTCGTTCAACCTGAAGATATTGACTCCCGATACCACGCGTTGCAAATCATTCATTTCGTTCGCACTTATCATAATAGGGCAATCGTGTACCACCTAAGTAGGGAAATACCAATACGGATTCCTTCCGACAAACCTACAGGTTCCATGCCTGACCTGTAGTTTTACTCCCAGTCATCCTTAACGTGACACACAATCCTTTTCAGGATCCAACTCAAACCACATCAATTCTCATGATATAATTCTTTTGTTAAGTCTTTGATTTGCATAATCAGGAACACTTAGTGTAGACTCAATTTTTTGTTACGCAACTTTCAAAACTATCGCATCAATACTATTTTAGGAGAGGATTATACCTTTCTCCTCCTCGTTCTCCCGACAGCGCTTCGCTAGCACTCCTTCCTCGCCTCCCACTCCTCCTTTCGACCTCTCAACCCTAGCCCTTGGGGTGGTGGTGGTAGTGGAAATCGTAGAGAATGAATGGGTAGGGGGGTCTATTTATAGGTTCCAGAAAACCACTAACCATGGTTAGAAAATCATGGTTTAGACCTTAACTATGGTTTAGCGGCTCATGGTTTTGGCTCATGGTTTTAGTCAAACTTATCCCAAACTAGGGATTAAGTTAGAACATTCTAGAGGATTCTAGATTCACTAATGACGCTTAATTAATACTAATCATGATTAACTTTCACTAATCGCGATTTAACTTTCACGGCTTACGCTTATCTTTTGCTAACTAATGATTAGTGTTTGCTAATGATCATTAGCGGTTTTTAATCCATCATTAATTTCTTCAATCATGTTTAATTAATCTTAATGACAGTCTTATGGGTTAATGACGTCTTAACCCTCCTTACTTCTCTTTATTCTGAAATTCATAATAAATCAAAATGAAGTACGATTCACACGAAACAAATTTCGTTGGTTTCCTCTTGACGAGCCGGATCTTATTATATAGGATCCGAGATATGCCAAGTTCAAGGCTTTACAACTCTGTTCATGCGGTGAACTCCCTGCTCCCTCAATCCTTCGTCTTCATCTCCTACGATGAAGGGCTCCAAGTAAGGTCTCTCTCTCTAACTTTCTTCCTCTCTCCTCCTCTCTCTCTCTTTGCAATGAGAAAGTGACGTGAGGGAGGTGGGGATATTGGGTTTTCAGAGAGAATTGATGGGATATTAAATCCCATTCAATTGTTAGTGAATTGGCAAATAATGGTAAGATGGAAAATCTATTATGGAATTTATTTCTACAAAATCCAGATGTTTGGATCCTCAAACATAGTTTCACGTCTAAAATTCATGAAGTGTTAGTGTGAGATATAAGAGGTGAGGATTTCTACTTGACAACTTATGCTTAAGCATTTTGGGTGGTTGTCAATGGATCCAATCGGATCCGAACCCAACAAGCTGTCAGACTATTTTTCCTTAATAACGGTATGGAGACCTAATCCCATGACATTACAATTATTTCCAGAGTCAATTTCTCTTTGATAATGGAAAGAGCTACCAAAGAGGTAGAGCTACCCCAACAAAGAGATGGGAGGAAAAGGCTAACAAGAGCGTGCATCCACCACTATCACTGGAATTAAGTGATGAGTCATGTCGCAATGAGTACGTTGAGAATATAAGTGGGGGAGGTTATAACGCTCCAACCCCCAAACATAGTCCCACATCTAAAACTAAGGAAGTGTGAGTTATAAGTAACGAGGATTTATATTTGATAATTTGGGCTCAAGCATTTTTGGTAGTTGTCAATAAGTCTAATTGAACACGAGCCCAACAAGGCGTCAGGGTCAGTTTTCCTTGATAACAGAGCAGAGACTTAAGCTCGGGATTTTACCAACCTAGTTGGAATTCTTCTCACGTCCTCAAAGGCCAAAGTATGATTAATAACTTGAGAATAAATATATAAATTAAATATAACTAATATATGTTTCGTTGCATGCTTATAAGTTATACTTGTTGCTTGTTGTGGTCCATTTATTTCTTATTTATATGTTGCTTCATGATTAATCACTTCCACTAAATGCTCTCGTTGATAACAACTAACTCTTTAGTGGATAATATCATATTACTTTATGCACTATATATATATATGGGTAAAATGGGGCTGCCCCAGGGGGTAGCTAACTTAGCTACCCCCGCCCCATTTTCCCCATGTTTTTAATTTTTTTTGAAAATTTCTTCCATGAATATTCATCACTATATCCCTATATTATGTCATTAAAATTATTGTGAAACAGAGACTCCTACGGCCTCCAACCAGATAGTCATTTTTTTAACGGTAACAGGATTTTTTAAATTGACCCCGTTTGGATGGAGGTCGTAGGAGTCTCTGTTTCGCATGAAATTTGAATGACATAATATATGGATTTAATAATGAATTTACACGGTTTTAGATTTCAAAAAAAAATAAAAAAAATTGTGAAAAGGGGGCGGGGGAGCTAAGTTAGCTCCCCCTAGGGGGCATACACATTTTACCCTATATATATATATATATATATATATATATATATATATATATATATATATGGCGTTACATGATTCTGCTTATTCTTAGATAATTAGATTAAACATTGAATTGAGAGCCTGCTCACTGGATTTTTGATTCTTATATGGATGGTTAGTAATGTCGTAAATGACATTCGCTGAGTTGCTATCTCATGAAAAACTGACCTTGATATAGGTCGTGTTTTTGCTTTACTGGCCTAGCTTTCGTTTCATGTTATATATAGACGTTTCATATTATGAATAGTAGTGATCGGGCACGTCGGTATTGATCATTTTCATCATTGAATGTCTGATCATGGCTAAATGAAATGATATATTTGGATATTAACTCCAAGCATAGTAACCTCAGGGTAGGATCCGGATTGGACTAAGCCAAGATGTTACAGTATGGTTGCATTGCATTTGTTTAAAGCAACTTGTGAGATTAGATGATCCGATTGTAAAATCTCGAGTCAGATGAATTCATTCTAGATTTTTATTCAGTTTTACTTTGGGTCGCCATCTTTTATTTGTAACAATTAGGTTCCTCACCTCGTTTGTGGAAAAGATAGAGAGTACTGCCATTAGAAGAAAAAGGACTTGGACATAATTACCCCTAAAAAGTTAAATTCAATTCTTCCTTCTTTCTCTTCTTGTTGTTCTTCGTGTCCTATCTTCCCTTTCGTTTCTTTTCATAATCCTTCATATGAGCTAACACCTAACAAACCATTGGATGAGGAAGCTCCACATCGAGAAGGCATTCACTAATCTACATGCATACTTCAATCACGGTTGAGGAACTCTGCTACCCATGCTGATACAAGAAGTGGAGGGGACCCTCCTCTACAACTGCAGGCAACAGGCAAGTATCATCTGCTCCACAATCCTCGATCCTCTGCTTGCTACCACTCGTAACTAGACGAATAGGAGGAGGAACGGAAACTCCACTAAATAGAAGATCTTTGAGGTATCTCCCTCACATTCAACCATTTGTGTAACGGCTGTCATTTGCCCCGTATCCCAGCCATACTTTCCTTTTATTATCACAATTAATTTCATTCTTAAATTAAGGATATTATTAGCCAATTGATTGTCCTTTTTGGGAGCATAAAATCTCAAAGGATTCCCCCCCACCCGTCACTTGTTTTCAAAGAGAGAGAAGAAGAGTAAGGATTAGAGAGAGAGAGAGATCTCACCGAGAATCGTGCTCGTCGCAGAGAACGTCGGCGTCGTCTTGGTGGAAGAGAATGTGGGTTCGGGAGCAAGGAGAAGGCATAACAATCGGGTAGATACGAATCCGTCAACTTGAGGTATGTGTCGAACACCGTAGGAATATTATTTGATGATGATTCGACACATACCTCCCATCTTTAAGTGTGATAAGTAATTACTTAGTTGCACAAAATACAATCTCAAAATGTATGATTGGCTTAGGTTTTATCCGTATGAACAAAGATCAAATCCGGAATATGATTTATAAATGTATGTTTCTGTTTAGATTTTCGTATAAATAACGATTATCTACATGTATGTGTAGAACCCTTAGGATTCGTATAATATGGTAATACTTTAAATCGGAGATAAATCATTTCCAAAGTTGGTTCTTGATAGACATGTATGTATCGGCTTAGGGTTACGATTTATAAATGTATGAGTCATTTTCACAAGATTATCGCACACGTAATGACTTGATGTTGAACAAGACATCCAAATGTATGGGTTGAATCGTAGGACCATTGTGCAAGATAATTGCTTGAAGATTTTTCCTGCTAATGTTTATTTAATTAATTAAACAAACATACAGAAGATTGTATGTCATGGGATATTAGTATCCGTCAAACTTATTGTAGGAACCAATTACCTTTAGAATCTATCCAATCCGCACATTGTTAATAGACTCCCTTGGAGATCATAATCTTGTCAAATTTCACCTATTAGTAAAAAGATATCATAATTACGTATATACTATAGTAACAATCCTTGATTCTAATTGATTAGCATGTAATAATATATACTAAGAACCTAAGTTTTGTATGGTGGAATGCGTCAGATGTATATTAATTCAAATGTATATTAATTCAAGTAGCTATTTGTATCATACGAAATTGATTCAAGTATACTTGAGATCAATAATATTACTTTGGAGTAAATATACAGTATTGCTATATTCAATCTAAATTGCTAATACCAGGATGCTGAGTAATTGTATGAAATATATAAGTGTTTAATTGTCTGATGATAATAAGAAACAACTTATTGTGGTAACGGAACCTATCAAGTCATAAAAGATGACATTAAGATTAATGGCATGATAACGGTAAGTGGAGGTAAGTGCTACACCTGATGGTAGGAACCACCTCTAGAGTCCAATTATCGTAGGCCTAAAGAGGGCCAACGCCTTCCGGGGTGTGCAGTTCAAGGAACCGATTGAGGCGAAAGATAAGTCATCTACAGTTGTAGCTACACTGTCAAATATGTCATGTTCATGGGCCGCTTGTGCTAGCGGTAAAGCCACCAAAGCCAGCAAAGCCACCAAAGCCATTAAGGATTAACAATTAAGACAACTTTAACCACTAAACAAACCAATGGTATATGTACAGTTTCTGAAATTGCTAAGGCACATGTGTGCAACTATGATCAAGTAATGGTATTATGCAAGTGTTATGATTGTGTTGGGCCACATATGCAATTATAGAAAAATTCTGAGGGTATAGTGAAAATTATGGAAAATGTTAAGGCGTATATGCAAATATGGCAAACTTTAAGAGTATATATGAAATTATGATTTTAATGGATAGATCTGGAAGGAATTCCCATTGTATGCATGTTTACGTGAATTATGAGTGTCATAGTGATATTATATGAGAACAAGTACATATTATCGACGGTAAGATAATAGTGTAATTTGTATCATTGTGTTGTTATAATATTACAGGTAAGATATTATGATTGTAATGTTTTAAAGTAGTATAGGGAGACTTGTTTTCTGCGCTAACCGGCTTGACCCCAACTCGACACATACTGAGCGTTACGCTCATAACATGTGTTGTTGTTTTTTTTTCAGGGGAATACGAGCATTGAATTATTTCAAGTTCAAGGAGAACTATTGTCACGTGAAATTGAACCGATACAGATCATTGATGTATTGATTGAAGGGATGTTGTTATGCACAATGGAACTTTGAATGGCTAAATTTATTGTTGGTCCTTTTGCAATGTTACCCATATGGGACTTGTAATAAGAGAACTTTTATGTTGAGGAGATCCAACGGCTGGAAGATGAGGCGGATGAGGCAAGGGGAGCGGGCCGCGTGGCGCAACCAGAGGGCGCCACGTGGCCTGCTGTGAATGGCTGGACGAAAATGAATGTGTAGAGAGAAGAGGGGGCCGAATTTGGAAAAACTCAAAACATGAAAGTTGTAGATCTCGATGAGATCTACAAGTTTCATATTGACCAAAGACGGAGATGAGGTCAAATATGATACAAAAATACAAAGATACAAATATACATATATGTAGTATACAAGGTGGCCCAAAAATCCAACTTTCTCATACGAGCTCCAAATTGGATGAAATTAGTCTCATTTTAAAGGTCTTTTATTGTGTAGTATTATAAGAGTAAGTAGACCTATTTCGGAGTTTGTATGAGGGATTTATGTGCATTTTAGTGTACAGGGGTTCTAGGGTTTTATTGACTAATTTACAAGGGGATTTTGGCTTCTTATTTGAATGCAAATGGACTGCTAAAATGAATGTATTATGTGTGTATGCATGAATGCTATTTATGCATTATAAAGGGAAATATGCCTCTATTTACTCGGGAACAAGGCTCTATTTTTGACTTTTGAAGTGATGAATCACAGATTCATCAACCCCCTATACTTAAACCTTGCTCGTCCCCGAGCAACTAAATGAAATGCAAGAGTGAAATGATTTTGGGTTCCATACCAAGGTCATGATCAAAAGTTAAAAATATAGCTTGACTCGACCTTTGGATTAATTATGTGTCGGAACCTTATTGGGATCTGAGTTTAAGACTTAACAGACTTCAAGTTCCACAAGTCTTCTATTCAAGACTCCTCAACACACCTGATCAGAACAAGTCTACATACACAAACTCTAATGACCATGAATCTTTTCCTGCAGTGTAAGTGATATATGACTCCCCACCTCAGAAGTAACAAAGAAACAACCTCCCCCAACCTGGTAACTCTAATGCCTCGGTCTAGCAACTCTTTCCTCGAGAAGCGGGGTATTCCCTTCTAAGTTCAAGTGCAACCGGCTCAAGAAGAGGGGGAAGAAGTATAGACTTTTGGGAGCTCAGCCAGTGTAGCTAAGTCTCCTGCTGCAAGCTTCATGAGATGTAACATGGGGATCATAAGCTTTTGCTTTTCTTGACTTCATATACTCCGGTGGGGTTATTAAATTTTCAATCCGACCCACCACTTTTTTGGAGTTCTTTTTAGCACATATATTTTTTTTCCAAAATGCCTCTGTACAACATATCTACATGGTGCAGCATATACACAAGAAATTTCCTCTTGAGCCAGTAGACTATCCCTCTTTTGAATCTTTATTGCAACCCACGGCTTCTGTCTTTAGCCTTCATCACCACTAGGTCAAGTTGAGACGCACTTCCTTCACTAGAAGAAGAAGAGAGGTTCCGCCTAGAAGTACTACCCTCATATGCTACCCCAAGCCAAAGGAAACTGCCTCCTCATCACCTCATCCGTAGAGAGCCATGTGTAAAGTGATGGTGCACGTCAAGCCATTGTCTCTAAGAGTCATGTGTGTGTTGTTAAGTGCTCTACTCAGGCTCATCAAGATGACATATGAACATAGGCTTGCAGACTTAAAGAATTAAGTCACCTGACCTGAAAAATCTTAACTCTAGTTCCTATAAGGCTCCTCTGAAATTAGGTGGATTAAGGTCAAATCAATTCCATCCTCAATATCTGCTCATAACTTAGTTCAGAACCCACTAGCTTTTCACTTTGCCTATGCAAAGTATGCCGATGAGATGTCATGCTATGAAAATGCAAGACTCTTTTTGGATGCAGAGACGGTATGCAAGGTTAAACAAGAAGCCTTTATTTTCAACTTTTTCATTTTATTTTCTATTATACAACAATCTTTAGTTTTGTAATAGTATCATATTTTACAGGAGTATTATTTTTGTTTTATACAAGTAAAATATTATTTTTTTTCAATTTTTACCCACCGTACTTATTGCATAATATATACAAAAATACGCGAAAATATGCGAAAGTACGAGCTATGGGTAAAGTATATATGTAATATATACACGCCCCCTATACTTATTGCATAATATATACAAAAATACGCGAAAATACGCGAAAGTACGAGCTATGGGTAAAGTATATATGTAATATATACACGCCCCCTATACTTAGCGTGTGCTATGTCCTCAGAGCATGAAAAGTGACCAAAAAGACATAGCTCGGGCTAAGCGTAGGAGAGCTAAAATTACAAGAGTATAGAAGTCATCCTGCCCCCCTATACTTAGGCTCTGGCAGCCTAAGTGTAGAAGAAGATCAGAAATGGGGCGGGCGAGGGAGAGATGGGTAGTGGATGAGTATCAATGCGGGCATCGGTCCCCCTATACTTAGGCTTAGGTCAACCTAAGTATAGGTAAGAAATGAGTATGAGGACTAATGTGATCTGGAGGATGTACAGTGAACTGACTCAGGTGACCCCTCCCCCCTATACTTAGGATCTGGTTATCCTAAGTATAGTCCAGGATAGTGATCTAATGAGGCGGGGATGGGTTACTAAAGTCGTGTAAGAGAGAGGAAAAGATGTACAAGAAGAATGATATATACAGATGAGTCGGTCTGAATCTTTCGAGATGTTGCGGATGGCTGGAGTTCACTGCTGCAAGGTTTCATACGCGGCTTGAGGTGTATCTGTTGTATCTGTCTCGCGCATGAATACAATCTCCTCAACATGGACTAACTGCTCATTGGATTCGACGAAGTGCTTCAACAGATGTCCATTCACTAGGAATGTCGGTGCGTCATCTGCAAGATCTGAGATCTCGACACATCCACTATCATGCACCGTACGGACGACAAATGGGCCTGTCCACTTAGACTTCAACTTGCCTTGGAAAATCTTCAGCCTAGCATTGAACAACCATACCTTCTGTCCAGGAACAAAGGTCTTTCGTCTGATACATCTATCATGCCAACGCTTCACCTTGTCCTTGTACACCAAACTGTTGTCGTATGCACGGTTTCTGACTTCCACAAGCTCATTCATATCCATATCTCTCTGCTTCTGACCCAGGTGTGTGTTCCAATTGACCTTCTTGATTGCCCATTCTGATTTGTGCACTAACTCTGCGGGCAAGTGGCACGGCTTTCCGAATACCATTCGGAATGGGGAGGTGCCTAATGGTGTCTTGTAAGCTGTCCTATACGCCCAGAGGACTTGATCCAAGATCTGCGACCAGTCCTTCCTGTCCGGGCGGACAAGCTTCTGCAATATGATTTTCACCTCCCTATTTGACACTTCAGCCATACCATTGGTTTGTGGGTGGTAAGGACTTGTGACACGGTGTTCAATGCCGTAATCCTTCAAGAGTTTCTTCACTTCCCGATTCACAAAGTGGCTGCCCCCGTCTGATATCATCATTTTGGGGATCCCGAACCTAGAGATTATGTGCTCTCTGATGAATTTGCAGACAGTCCTGCTGTCTGTGGCTCGGGTCGGGATAGCCTCCACCCATCTGGACAGATAGTCTACCGCAAGAAGGATATATTCGAACCCGTGGCTGACAGGGAATGGGCCCATGAAATCGATGCCCCAGGCGTCAAAGACATCACAAATGATGACCGGCTGCATTGGCATCTCATCCTTGGAACCAACGGTTCCTCCCATTCTCTGGCAAACTGGGCACGACTTCGCGAAGGCGGTGGCATCGCGAAACAGAGTCGGCCAATAGAAGCCACACTGAAGTACCTTCCATGCGGTCCTCATCCCGGAGTGGTGTCCTCCTGCCTCCAAACTGTGGCATAAAGAAAGAACACTTTGGTATTCCTCCTGAGGAATACACCGTCTCCAGACACAATCCGGTCCTTCGAAGAAAAGGATCGGATCCTCCCAATGGTAGTGTCTAGCGTCCGACTTTAGTCGGTCGATTTGGTTCTTGGGCCAATCTTCGGGAACTTTCTTGGAGACAAGATAATTCACGATATTGGCGTACCATGGGAGTGAGTCGATAACAAAAATCGACTCGTCAGGGAAGGAGTCTCGAATTGGTGAAACCTCGGAAGTATTAAGATCTTCGAGACGAGAAAAATGATTAGCCACTACATTCTTCTTTCCAGGTTTATCACGGATGTCCAAATCAAACTCCTGTATAAGTAAAATCCAACGAAGAAGACGCACCTTTGCATCTTTCTTTTCCATCAAATACCGTAGTGCCGTGTGGTCAGTGAACACAGTTACCTTAGATCCAATTAGGTGAGATCTGAATTTGTCCAAGGCAAACACTACCGCAAGCATTTCCTTTTCCGTAACTGTATAGTTACGCTGAGCAGAATCAAGCACTTTGCTTGCGTAATGAATTGCAAAAGGGATGCCCTCTCTTCTTTGTCCCAACACAGCCCCAACAGCATAATCAGAGGCGTCCGTCATGATCTCAAAAGGTAGAGACCAATCTGGGGCTTGCAGGATGGGTGCGTCCATAATCATTCCTTGTAAAAGCTTAAAGGACTCATGACATTTGTGATCAACAATAAACTCCATGTCTTTGCCTAAAAGCTCAGTTAGTGGTCGGGCAATCTTAGAAAAATCCTTAATGAATCTCTGATAAAATCCAACATGCCCGAGGAACGACCGCAACTGCTTTACGTTGGTGGGTGGCTGGAGTCGTCTGATCACATCCACCTTGGCAGGGTCAACCTCCATTCCTCTCTTGGAGATGACATGCCCCAACACTACGCCCTCCATCACCATGAAGTGACTTTTCTCCCAGGAGAGCACCAGATTAACCTCACAACATCTTTTGAGGACTCGGTCCAGATTCCTAAGACAGTAATCGAAAGAATCGCCGTGGACCGAGAAGTCATCCATGAAGACTTCTAGGAATTCACCGACCATTTCGGCGAATACAGCAATCATGCACCTTTGAAAAGTACCTGGAGCATTGCATAACCCAAAAGGCATGCGCCTGAAAGCATAGGTACCAAAGGGCATGTAAACGTGGTTTTTTCCTGGTCCTCTGGAGCTATGGCTACTAGATTGTAGCCCGAGAACCCATCTAAGAAGCAGAAGAACTCTTTCCCCGCTAGTCTCTCTAAGATATGATCAATGAATGGAAGGGGGAAATGATCCTTCTTCGTCGCGGCGTTCAAGCGTCTGTAATCCACACAGACGCTCCACGACGTGGGCACTCGCGTCACGATCTCCTCTCCGTCCTCATTGGTGGTCGTCTGAATTCCCGATTTCTTCGGGACAACAAGGATTGGGGCCACCCACTTAGAGTCGGAGATTGGATAAATGAAACCCGCGTTGCACCATTTTTCTATCTCCTTCTTCACGACTTCTCGTAAATTTGGATTCAATCGGCGTTGGAATTCACGAGAGGGTTTGGCTTCATTCTCCAAGTAAATATGGTGCGAACACAGAGCGGGATTTATCCCGTGGAGATCGGAAATGCTCCAGCCTATCGCCTTGCGGTTTTTCTCTAGGATCTCTAGCAAGCGAGATTCCTGCTCCTCGGTCAATTGCGAACTGATGATGACCGGAAATTTCTTATCTTGGCCCGCAAGGAAGGCATACTTTAAGGTTGTGGGTAAGGGTTTGAGCTCAGGAATGGTGTGATCGTCTAAGAAATCTGGCTCAATCTGACCTGGTTCAGTGTTGGAAGTGGCTGGATCGTTCTCTGTGATTGCTGCCACCAAGTTTGGCTTTGGAGTCGGATCGTCAAAGGTCTCCATACAATCGGCAAACGCCTCGTCCGACTCGTCATCCTCATCTTCCGATTGTCCTAGAGATGTAAGGACTGACAGGCCCAACTGGGCCTCTACGTCATCGAAGATGTGGGGCGATGCAGGCTCAGAGCTGTACTCGTTCCTGAGGTTCTCGCAGACTGACTCGTGCACTGGATCATCTTCGGAGGAGATGGACACATCGGTGCTAGCTGGGTTCTGTCTCCATTGCCCAACTAAGTCTACATGCTCGCAGTCTGTTCCGGTAGAAGAGTACTCGATGCTGGATTCTGAATCCGGTCTCTGCCATTTTGTCTGCTTCATTTCAAGTTCCTCGTCTCCGCCTGGAGTTTGGAACTGAATCTTCCCGATCTTATAATCAAATAAGGCCCCTGCTGTTCTAAGGAAGGGCCTACCTAAAATGATCTGGGAGTCTCTCCAATTACGAGGGGTTTCCATATCCAGGACAGTGAAGTCCACCATGTATTCTTGTCCCTCGACTTTGATCACAATGTTCCTCAATTCTCCTTGGGACCTTTTGGTTGATTTATCAGCAAACTGTAGGAGAGCTCTAGATTTCCTAAGAGGTCCGAGATTAAGCCGCTCATAGAGGGCTGTAGGCATCAGATTGATCGAGGAACCATTGTCTAGGAGAGTGCGTGCAAACGCGATGTCATCAACATGACTCACTACATAATGTGCACCCCTATCTCTTCGTTACCTTGGAAACGAGTTCTTTATTGCACAAGTCGTGGCTACTGATAAAACGTGTTTCTCAACACGGCTTTTGGTCTTCCTGCTAACCCTAGTAGGTGTGCATCTCACCTTAAGGTATTTTTGGAATACAGGGGTCATCTCCACGTACTTGTCAAAGGGGATTGTGACCTTGATATATTTGTTGCAGAATTCAGCCATCTCAGGATCATCTTTTTGGATTTTTTTGGTTTTCTTCTTTCCACCCGTAAGAGCACGGGGGAAAGGGATTATTGACTCTAACTCAGGTTCGGAAACTGAAATTTTCTCATTGACTTCGGGAACTGAGTTCTTAACAGGACTCTGACTCTGATACAAACTAGGACTCTGATCGAAAAGAAAATGCTGAGGCGAAACCGGTGACGCTTCTTCCGCGACTGCTGGACGATCCTCCTCAGATGGAGGTGCGGGCTCTTCATCGGTTTCTTCTGACTCTATGCAAATGCGAGAATGCTGCTTTGAGGACTCAGATATCCTCTTCTTCTGCCGGCGATGATGATGGTGATGCTCCTCCTCTTCTTCCTCCGAGTTCTCCTCAGGTAGAGTGTCGGAGGCTCCTTCCTTCTACTCCGTGCCCGATCAGGTATGGTCACGGTCCTTCCGCTCCTGAGGGACATGTGATTTACATTATCGTACGAAAGGATCTCATGTTCAGATAAATAATTATCTGAATAGTATACCTGATCTCGAGGTTGGTTCTGGCCATGGAGTATGTTGTTCGGGTTGGCCTGAACCTGTGCGGGAATTGGGGTCTTTGGCGCCATCTGTTGGTCCTGGGTACGAGAGACCCGATTGATGTCGGTTCTCATATTCAGGTAATCATTCTGTATCTGTTGGACCCTATCAGACAGGGTCTGGATCACCAAGGTGAGGGACTCCAATTCAGTAGGCTAGGCTGGCTGATGTACAGACGAGGTTCTGTATTGGCCCTGCTGGCCATGCCGATATTGCTGCTGCTGATGGGATGGTGCTGGCCCCTGCTGATAGGTGCGCTGCTGCTGCTGGTACTGCTGCGGCTGGTACCCTTGTTCTGGCCTGGACTGAAAGCGCGGTGTGGGAACGGGCCTGGTTTCTTGGTAAGCTGGGGATGAATGATGAGGCTGGTCCTTCCCCATTTCGACTTGCCTGACAATCAGGTCACGGCTATACCAAAGCACGTTGATCTCGTACACTTGCGGAGGCTCCTCGTATCCCGTCTCCACTTGTGGGGGTGCATGCTGGTCCTGCTGGGTGTAAGTCTGATCCCAGCTACTCCGAGACCCAGGTGCCTGTTCCTATACAAGATGGACTCGATGTACAGGTACAGGTGGTGCAGAAGGGGCAGGTAGCTTGATCTTAGCTACCTTCTCAGAAAGTTCCTCCACTTGCTTCGGTAGACGCGAAAGAGACTCAAGTTCCGCGAGTCTCTTGTAGATCTGCTCGACCATGGTAAGCTTGTCAGCAATCATCCGCATGCTGGGGATGAGGTCCTCAGTCAGATCCGCTACAGTCCTTTGGGTTGTCTCATTGGATAGGATTGAGGGAGACAACTGATAGGCCCTGGTGGCCTGCGACCTGCCGGTTTCCGCCATCTGCTCGAGGATCTTCCATACGGCGTGCTCGTTTTTGTTCAGATAGCTTCCTCCACAGGCGGCACTGACTAGCCCCTGCATCTCTGGGGTTAGACCACAGATCAAGGTCTAGACTAAGATCGCCTTCGAAATGTCGTGGCAGGGGCATTTCTGTACTAAATCATTAAACCTATCCCAAGCGTCATGGAAGGGTTCACTAGGTCCTTGGGCGAAGCTGGCGATCTTCGTTCTCATCTGGTTTGTCCTACTGAGAGGGTAGAACTTTTTCAAGAATAGGTCCTTGAACTGCATCCAGGTATTGCATACCACCCCTAAGTTTTTCAACCAATGAGCAGCCTTATCACCTAAGGCAAAAGGGGTGGCCTTCAGCCGAATATAATTTTGGCCAACATTGGGATGGCTAAGATTGTTGCACACCAACTCGAAGTCACGGAGGAAAGTGTATGGTTCTTCATTAAGGTTTCCGTTGAACTTCGGAAGCAGACTAAGTAAGTGGGGCTTCAGCTCAAATGCCTGGGCGGGAACTGCGGGTGCCAACCAGTTCTGAATCTCGTTCTCCGCCGGGTTGTAGGCATCGACCATTGGTCGGTCGATTCCTTCTGCTACTATAATCTGTCCCATCCGCGCCGTGAGATCTGCATTCTTCTGTTCGGCTTCAGCGAGGCGAGCAAGAATCTGTTTTATTTGTTCCTTATCCGGTGGTACTTTTGGCGGCATCTTGTCCTCTAGTCCTGGGGGGAAAGTAAGGTCGATGTCAGAGGATAAATCAAGGAAAGGATTACCGAGGCGATGATCTTCCTCGGTAATCTCGGAGGAGATGAAAGGGTTGGTTTGAGAGTTACCACCCTGAGTATGAGGGAACCAAGACTCAAGAGGGTCATGAGTCCTGGGTGGTCCAAGGTGCGCTTGGGCCGATGAAGACGAGTCGCTTGGGGGACTCATAGAGAGATCGGTGAATAACGCGTCGAGATCTCCCCAATTACTCATCTTGATGTGGCGAGAAGAAGATAGGGTTTTACTCCTACCTGAAGCAAGCAAAATCAATCCAAAACCCTGGGTTCACACTCAACACAGTGAAGGACTCGAAATCGAGTCCGATTAATCTTGTAATTTTTAAGTGTGATTTTTCAAACAAGATAGCAAGGATTACGCAACCTATAGGGAAGTCGGCTTAGAGCCGGATGCGTCTTCCCTGTTTATCCTGTCGCCTAAGATACCGCCGATCCTCCCTTTCTGCGCTCCTATCCGGAGTGGGGACTCAATGACGTGCCCCTATCTACCTGCAAGAAGGCGGAGGCTGACAAAGCTAGGCCTTGTCGTAGAGTACCGCTGGTTTGCCCCTATCTACCCGCGAAGGCGGAGGCTACTTGGTACTTGTCAATGAGTTTAAAAGTATCCCACTCGTGATATTTGCTAAGATCAGTTGGCTCGTGATATGGAAGGCGCAGATTTGGGCTCTGCCTTCAGGTGTTCACACACACTCAAGTACCCTCACTCAGCCTGAAAACAGAGTCGGGTATTAATCTTCCGTAAACAATTTTCAAATTTTATTCTCTTTTTTTGGTCAATACTGTTTAGCAGTCCCGATTTTAAGTTAAGTTATCAATGATTAAGTCCACCACACAGCACGCCTATCGGACAGTCCCAATTTCCGTTTAATTAAATGTGAAAATCAGAGGGAGAAATCAAGAAAAAGCCGATGCAAGATAAAACAATGATGTTATGCTGAGTTCAGGAGACTTACAGTGATCCCTTCGCTTTTATGTGCAGGATGCAGAACAGAATTGAAATTTTATCTAGATGCAAATGCAGGCGATAAAAGCCGTTCCTAGACAGGCAGTTCTATTAGCGTGAAGAACAGTTTAATTTGGCTAAGTACTGCGGTCTAAGTGCGTCTTTTAAGTGATTTGTGTGGTCCTAATGATTACGAGCACAAGCAATTCCTAGATTGGCTCGAAGAGCCGCTAGTGCAAGCTAAGTTACAATTCAACCACACAGCACACGGGAACACGATTCCACTATTTTTACACACGCGAGAACCAGAACGGGAACCGCTGGAAAAGATGCGAAAAATGTGGAAATAAATGAATTACAGGTTCTCTCAATTCACTCAAACAAATTCAAATGCGTGTTCCTCGGAGCGTCTTCGACTCCGGTGTCCCTCGCACAAAAACAAGTTGAGGTCAGATAAAGAACGACACAAAAATGCAAAAATTTAAAAGACAGAGAAATATTCACAAGAAAAACCGGGGGTCAGACTACCCGGGGAAAGAAAATCAAGTACTCAGAATTTCACCAAAAATTAACCTAAGCCGTGCCTCCCCGGCAACGGCGCCATTTTGACGAGCGCTCCCGCACCCTTAATTAATTCGAGCAAATTAATGTCCAAATTAATGTTAATCGTTCGTTGCAGCCGGATACGAGAGGCTAGTCAAAAACCACTTTAATTAGTTTCGAGTTAATTTCAAGCGGTTTAATTTTTTTACTTGGTGAAGTCCAAGGTCGAACTCAAGGAGGCATCTGTCTCCTTAGGTGAATTTTAAGCAAATATCCAAGTGTGAGATTTTCTGGAGGGAATATTTTTTTGGTCTTTTTCTATTTTCTATGCAGACGCGTGCAATCCTCAGGCCAATATAACAATTAATTCAATTAAGATATCAAATGAAGTCCAAAAATTCTAAAAATTGGCCAGATGATTGATTATAATGAAAATGAGTTACTATAATTTTTTTGGATTTTTCAGACACTAAATGGATTTACTGGGAATTAAATATGCAGACATGGTGATTTTCAATATTTAATTTTTAATAAATATCAAACCACAATTTCTCCAAGAACTAAAATTATCCTAGATAGCACAAATGATAAGGGATCCAGGAAAATTGAAAGATCTGAATTTTCAATGTGAAATGAATTAATTAAAATTTAAATAAGAAAATCACTCAACCATTTATTTAGCCTCGATATGTACGCAAATGACATGGAATTTTTATGGTATTTTAAGAATACTGTCCTTAAGCTACTGTGAATTTTTGATGATTTTTGGAAGCACAGAGAATTAACTACAAATCAAAAGGTATCACTGGGCAAAATATATCAAAAATGCACCAATTAATTCATTAATAATTCTATTGAAATTACAAAAATGTGACACGGGGACCAATAGACAGAGGACAAGTTTCTCAACAAAATGCAATTTTTAGATCTGCAAAATGATGTAAAATGCAACCTAGGGATGCGTGCAAACACAAGGGTATAAATGCAATACAGGAAAATAAAAATACAATAAGCAAATATGCTGACAAGGACTAAAATGCAATTACCTATAATGCTGGGGACTCAAGTGCAAATTCTCCACAGGGCACGTGCTCCTCACGTGGGCTCAGCTTCACAGGGATCTTTTTGCAAATATGGAAAGTCTCGAGGGCCTCGGTGCAAAATACCCAAGCCGCACGTGCTCCTCACGTGGGCGGCCTAGGCTCGGATGACTGCGGAGGCTCGGGCCGAGGCTCAGTTGATTCTGGAGGTCTGGAGTGAGGCTCGGATGCCCCGAACCTAGGCTCGGAGAGGAGGCTCGGGCCGAGGCTACGTGGCAAGCTGAAGGTCCTTGGATCAAGATTGATCCAAAGGGTGTCGATGCTGACGCGTGGCTCGATCAAGAATCATCAGATCTACGTTGATCTGACGGCTCCTGGCTTCTCCAGAGGTCGATGATGCGGAGGGCTAATCGCTGTTAGATCATGAACGATCCAACGGTGCTGGTGAGGCGCGACTGAGTGGCGACGTGGCACGAAGTCTACCGTTCAATCAATTTAATCGAACGACAGCTGAGCTTCTCCTTCAACGGGCCTCCTCCGCCTGCGGAGGAGATTGTTGGGCTCCGGCGAGGTGGCTAGAGCTCCGCCCGTTCCTCCAGATGCCGATGACGCTCTCCGAGGTGTCGGAGATATCCCAGCAGGAGCGTGGCGACGCGGCGAAGGCGCTGATGGTCTCCGGAGCAGGAGAGGACCATCAGAGGTTGCTGGCGACGCAGCTCGAAGTCGACTCCGGCGAGCTTCCGTTCAATGAGAAGCGGGGAACCTGTAGGTGTTAAAGATAGAGCCGAAGCTCGTGCGTGCGTTTGTGGAGAAGTGGAGGTAGTCGGTGAGGCCTACGGGTGACGGAGGGCGTCTGGAGATGGAGCTCCGGCCAAATGGTGGAGCTGGTGATCGGGGTATTGCGAGGTGCGTCGTCGGAGGTCGTAAAAGGTATCGCGAAGATGGAAGCTTCGAAGCGAAGCTCGGCGAGATGGAATGGAAGCGAGAGAGTGACCGGTGGCGGTGAATAAAATCGGAGAAGATAGAGAAAAATTAAGAAAAAGATCGGAGGGGGGATGGAGGGTTACCTGGGGATCGAAGCTCGGTCTCGAGTTCCAGGGTTGTCGCTCTAGGGATCGGTAGGGTCCCGAGCTCGTGCAGCGTCGCGGAGGAGCGGCTGCGACACGGCGGAGGTGCCGTGGATCTCACCGGAGAAGAAGCCCTTCGTCGCTCACGGAATCGTCGAATTGTTGTCACCAATCGAAAGCTCGGAGCTCAGGGAAGCTCTCTGGAGTGGCGGATGATCGTGAAATCGGCCGGAGGGTGAGTATTTATAGGTTGAAGTAGCCAGCCGGGCTGGTGATAAAGTGGGGTTCATGGAGTTCATGGAGCGTCGCTGGCAGTCGACGTGGGTAGCGAGGTGGCTGGCGGTGATAAGTAATGAGTGGGGAAGGACGTGGAGGTGATGGTGGTCGTCGACGGTGGAGGGAGCGCTGCTGAAAATAGAAAGGGGCAACCCCTCCCGCAAGGCGGAGATCGTGGGAGAGAGGGCTGCCAGAGGTAGGAGACGAGGTCGTGGCCATTGGATCTTGTGATCCAACGGCCCAGATCTAATCACTAAGGAGCGGGCGAGATCGGATCGAGGCGAGGTGATCTGAGGGTCGTGGAGCGACCACGTGGCGCGATGTGAGCGAAGCGTGCGCGAGCGGCTGTGATGAGATTAGGGCTTAGATCGGAGGGTTGGAATGCAAGGCGGGATGAGAGGTTGCGATGGAGAGCGGCGTGCATCATCCAAAGGCGTAGCGTGCGACGCGTGGCGCACTGTGGGTGAGGCGCTAATGAGCGGGCCAGATGAAGTCAGGAGATGATCTGACGGCTCAGGCAATGGGGCGTGCGTGGAACACCTAGAGTCGTTGGATCTCAGGAGGAGATCCAACGGCTGGAAGATGAGGCGGATGAGGCAAGGGGAGCGGGCCGCGTGGCGCAACCAGAGGGCGCCACGTGGCCTGCTGTGAATGGCTGGACGAAAATGAATGTGTAGAGAGAAGAGGGGACCGAATTTGAAAAAACTCAAAACATGAAAGTTGTAGATCTCGATGAGATCTACAAGTTTCATGTTGACCAAAGACGGAGATGAGATCAAATATGATACAAAAATACAAAGATACAAATTTACATATATGTAGTATACAAGGTGTCCCATAAACCCAACTTTCTCATACGAGCTCCAAATTGGATGAAATTAGTCTCATTTTAAAGGTCTTTTATTGTAGTATTCTAAGAGTAAGTAGACCTAGTTCGGAGTTTGTATGAGGGATTTATGTGCATTTTAGTGTACAGGGGTTCTAGGGTTTTATTGACTAATTTACAAGGGCATTTTGGCTTCTTATTTGAATGCAAATGGACTGCTAAAATGAATGTATTATGTGTGTATGCATGAATGCTATTTATGCATTATAAAGGGAAATATGCCTCTATTTACTCGGGAACAAGGCTCTATTTTTGACTTTTGAAGTGATGAATCACAGATTCATCAATGTTGACTAAAGTTTAGTTAAAAATATTTTATTTCTCTACGCATTGATCACCCTGCAAGTTTATGGTAACAGTTCGGTCGTGCGACCAAATATTGCATGCTTCCGCTGGTCGTCACGACCCGTTCCATTACAAATGCTATCAGAGCTAGAGTTCCTCTGGGCATAAGATATCCACAATTTATAATGATATAGATCTAGACGTTTAGAGTGAATTAGCCTCACATAGTAACTCATTGACACTGTTGGATTTGATTCAGATGGCTCCTCGTCGTGCAATTGAAGCCAACAGACACCGCGAGCCCTCGAAGAGTCAGGAGACCATTGTGGACATGCAGCGGCAGATGTTGGAGCTAATGGCACTGATGGCTCAGCAGCGGCAAACCCGCCCATCGAGCTCGGAAGGACTCACGTTAAAAACGTTCCTCCAGCATGATCCACCGACCTTCAAAGGTGAGCATGAGCCAGAGAAAGCCGAATAGTGGCTAAGGGAGATGGAAATGGCTTTTAAAGCGATTGAGTGCCCAGAAGAAAAGAAAGTTATTTTTGGGACTTTTCGTCTACGAGATAGCGCTAAGGAGTGGTGGACTTCCTGCAAGGGAATTCACTTTTAGGAGACTCCGGTCATCAGCTGGAGTGACTTTGTGGAGAGTTTTTCTGAGCATTACATCCTTGAGCATGCTAGGGATGCTAAACGCCATGAGTTCATAGATCTTCATCAGGATAGTATGACGGTACAAGAGTATGCTGCAAGGTTTCAAGAACTAGAAAAATATGGCAAGGGCATCTGTACAAATGAAAAGCAGCGAACGAGGAAGTTCGTGGAAGGCTTAAACGATGGTTTGAGCCTTAGAGTACTCACTAGGGGTCCCACGACCCTATCTGATGTTGTTATAGCAAGTGTAGAAATTGATGCAACATATCGTAGGACACAACAAGTGAGCCCTCGAAAGCACCCTCACAAGCCAAGCTACAACGACAAGAGGCGTCATAACGTGATAAATATCAAGAAGACAAGAACTGGTGATGCTCCAACCAACAAGAAATATGTTTTGGATGTATGTCCGCATTGTGACAGAAGACATCGGGGCGAGTGCTACAAATTGACAAGAGCATGCTTAAGGTGTGGAGAAAAGGTCATTCCATTAAAGACTGTAAAAAAGAGTTCAAGAATCAGAGGAAACCATTCGAACAAAAGAAGAAGATACCGGGAAGGGTGTTTGCCATTACACACGAGGATGCAGAGGATGCTTACACAACCATGGAAGGTACTCTTCTCATTGCAAGTCATTTATGTCATGTTCTTTTTTATTCTGGAGCCATGCATTCATTTATTTCAAGTAGTTTTACAAGAAAGCTGAACTTTGAAGCTGTCGAGCTTCCATACACACTTACTGTTTCTTCCATAATGGGTGATATTAGAGCAATGGGTATGTACTTAAAGGACATACCAGTCATGATAGGAGAAGACTCCCTCACTGCTAATTTGATCCTACTGCCCATCACAACCTACGATGTCATCTTGGGCATGGATTGGTTATGGAAGAATTATGCTGCAGTTTATTGTAGAGAGAAAAAGGTGGTCCTGAACAAGCCAAATCATAAAGAGATAGTCATCTGAGGCGCTAGTAAGAGCGGACGATTGGTTATCTCTTCTATGCAAGCAAGCCAACTACTAGTCGAAGGTTGCACCGTATACCTAGCTAGTATAATTAGCATTGAATCATCACAGGCACGCCTTGAAGATTTAGATATGGTCCAATATTTTGCTGATGTATTTCCAGAAGATCTCCTGAACTACCTCCTCATAGAGAGATGGATTTCTCAATTGATATTATTCCGGTAACGACACCGATATCTAAAGCTCCATACAGAATGACCCCTGCAGAACTTGAGGAGCTAAAGAAGCATTTACAAGAACAATTGGATAAGGGATTTTTACATCCCAGTGTTTCCCCATGTGGAGCACCTGTTCTCTTTGTGAAAAAGAAAGATGGATCTCTTAGACTCTGCATTAATTATCGAGGTCTGAACAAAGTATTGGTGAAAAACAAGTACCTGCTACCTCGCATCGACAATTTATTTGATCAGTTGCAAGGAGCAGCAGTCTTCTCAAAATTCGACTTACGTACGAGTTACCATCAACTCCGTATAAAAGAGGAGGATATATCAAAGACCGCTTTCAGAATAAAGTACAACCATTATGAATTCTTGGTCATGCCGTTTGGTCTTACTAACGCACCTGCAACCTTTATGCAGCTAATGAATAAGGTATTTCGAGAATACCTTGACAAGTTTGTCATCGTGTTTGTAGATGATATTTTGATATACTCATCTGATCCGGAGCAGCACCGAGTGCACCTGCAGATTGTGTTTGAAACCCTGCGACAACACCAGCTTTACGCAAAATTTTCTAAGTGTGACTTCTGGTTGAATAAAGTCGCACTCCTTGGTCATGTGGTATCCAAGGATGGCATTGAGGTAGATCCGGCTAAGGTAGAAACTGTGATGAATTGGAGTCAACCTAAAATATTTCTGAGATTCGTAGCTTCCTCGGCTTGATCGGATAGTATCAGCGATTCATTCAGATTTTTTCAAGGATCTCGCTACCATTAACGAAGCTCACTCGAAAGGATGTGAAGTTTGTATGATCTGATGAGTGTGAACGGAGTTTTCAAGAATTGAAATAGAAATTGACTACGGCTCCAATCTTAGCATTACCAAAAGGTAGTGGAGGATTTGTGGTGTATATAGATGCATCAGGCACGGGACTCAGGTGTGTCCTTATGTAGAATGAAAAAGTTATTGCCTATGCCTCACGACAATTAAAACCGCAAGAGAGAAACTACCCTACTCAGGATTTGGAGTTAGTAGCGGTAGTCTTTGATCTTAAAATTGGTGTCATTACCTTTATGGTGAACAGTTTGAAGTGCTTAGTGATCATAAGAGACTCAAATATATTTTCTCTCAGAAGAAACTTAATTTGAGGCAGCGATGCTGGCTGGAGTTCTTAAACGACTACGACTTTTCTATTAATTATCATCCTGGAAAAGCAAACGTCGTTGTTGATGCATTAAGTCGAAAGTGGGAAGGCAAGCTAGCTAGCTTGAAACTTCAGTGGAATATGAAAGATTTTGAAGACTGGACATTTGTCTTAAGTGAAGAAAAGAAGATATCCTTTATAGACCTTATAATCCAACCCGAGGTAATTGAGAAGATCAACGACAGTACATAAAATTGATGTTGATCTTCCTAAAATTATAGAGGCATCTAAGAAAGAAGGTTTTGAGTTCACAATTGGAATTGATGAAGTTATAAGGTACCGAAACAGATTATGGGTTCCAATGTTGCTGAGCTAAGGCAGGAGATTCTAGACGAAGCTCACAGATCGATGTATACCATCCATCCGGGTATAGCAAAAATGTACAAGGATCTGCAATGAAAATTCTGGTAGCCGAAGATGAAGAATGCCATCGCAGGTTTTGTTTCTAAATGCTTGGTATGTCAGCAGATCAAGATTGAACATCAGAGACCAACAGGTCCTGTTCAACCCTTAGAGATACCTGAATGGAAGTGGGAGCATATAACGATGGACTTCGTTACAGATCTACCCAAGACCAAGAAACGTCGTTGTGACACCATATGGGTGATTGTTGATCGATTGACCAAGTCGGCTCACTTCTTACCTATCCGCTTGGATCAATTGACAGACAGTCAAGCTGAATTGTACGTAAATGAAATCGTCAGATTACATGGCGTCCCTACATCAATCATATCAGATCGAGACTCTAGATTCACGTCTCGTTTGTAGAAAAGTTGCCAAGATGCTATGGGAACTCAATTGAAGTTCATCATTTCATTCCACCCGCAGACTGATGGTCAATCAGAAAGGACCATCCAAATGCTGGAATATTTGTTTGAGAGCTTGTGCTCTAGATTTTGCAGGCAGCTGGGATAGACATCTTCCATTAGTAGAGTTTGCTTATAATAATAGTTATCATTCGAGCATCAAGATGGCTCCCTATGAAGCCTTGTATGGGAGACCTTGCAGATTACCTTCATGTTGGAGTGATGTGGGTGAGAAGCACATTTTGGGACCGGAGCTAATCCAGATCAGCAAGCAAGGTGTTGAGCTAATCAAGAAGAGATTGTTGGCAGCTCAAAGTAGACAGAAGTCTTATGCAGACCATCACTAAAAGGGAGTTAAGTTTTGCGGTTGGAGATCACGTGCTTTTAAAGATTTCCCCGACCAAGGGTCTATTGCGATTCGGCAAGAAGGGGAAACTTACTCCTCGATACATAGGACCTTTTGAGATTCTACAACGAATTGGAGAGGTGGCATATCGTATTGCATTACCACATCAATACTCGAAGCTACACAATGTTTTCCATGTATCTATGCTAAGAAAGTACATTCCTGATCCTTCCCACATTATCGAGCATGAGGTTCTTGATATTCAGTCTAATCTCACCTTCTAGGAGAAACCTGTTCGCATAGTCGATCGTAGAGACCATCAGCTTCGTCGACGTAGAGTTCCAATGGTCAAGGTCCTCTTGCACCATCACCAGAAGGAGGAAGCCACATGGGAGTTGGAAAGTGAAATGAGGGAGAAGCATCCACAGCTTTTTGCTATGTCCCTTTTTTTAATAAATTTCGAGGATGAAATTTTTTTAAGGAGGGTAGATTGTAACGGATGTCATTTGCCCCGTATCCCAGTCCTACTTTCCTTTTATTATCACAATTAATTTCATTCTAAAAGGATATTATTAGCCAATTAATTGTCCTTTTTGGGGGCATAAAATCCCAAGGGATTCTCCCTCCCCACCCGTCACTTGTTTTCAAAGAGAGAGAAGGAGATTAAGGTTTAAAGAGAGAGAGAGATCTTCTCACCGAGAATCGTGCTTGTCGCAGAGAACGTCAGCGTCATCTTGGTGGTGGAGAACGTGGGTTCGGGAGCAAGGAGAAGGCATAACAATCGGGTAGATACGAATCCGTCAAATTGAGGTTTGTGTCGAACACCGTAGGAATATTATTTGATGAATCGACATATGCCTCCCATCTTTAAGTGTGATAAGTAATTACTTAGTTGCACAAAATACAATCTCAAAATGTATGATTGGCTTAGGTTTTATCTGTATGAACAAAGATCAAATTTGGAATATGATTTATGAATGTTGTTTCTGTTTAGATTTTCGTATAAATAACGATTATCTACATGTATGTGTAGAACCCTTAGGATTCGTACAATATGGTAATACTTTAAATCAGAGATAAATCATTTTCAAAGTTGGTTCTTGATCGACATGTATGTATCGGCTTAGGGTTATAATTTATAAATGTATGCGTCATTTTCACAAGATTATCGCACACGTGATGACTTGATGTTGAACAAGACATCTAAATGTATGGGTTGAACTGTAGGACCATTATGCAAGATAATTGCTTGAAGATTTTGCCTGCTAACGTTTATTTAATTAATTAAACAAACATACAAAAGATTGTATGTCTTGGGATATTAGTATCCGACAAAGTTATTGTAGGGACCAATTACCTTTAGAATGTATCCAATCCGCACATTGTTAATAGACTCCCTTGGAGATCATAATCTTGTCAAATTTCACCTATTAGTATAAAGATATCATAATTACGTATATAATATAGTAACAGTCCTTGATTCTAATTGATTGCCATGTAATAATATATACTAAGATCATAAATTTTGTATGGTGGATGCGTCAGATGTATATTAATTCAAGTAGCTATTTGTATCATGTCATATGAAATTGATTTAAGTATACTTGAGATCAATAATATTACTTTGGAGTAAATATACATTATTGCTATATTCAATCTAAATTGCTAATACCATGGACTGAGTAATTGCATGAAATATGTGTTTAATTGTCTACTGATATTAAGAAACAACTTATTGTGGTAGCGGAACCTATCAAGTCATAAAAGATGACATTAAGATTAATGACATGATAACGGTAAGCGGAGCTAAGTGCTACACTTGATGGTGGGAGCCACCTCTAGAGTCCAATTATCGTAGGTCTAATGAGGGCCAACGCCTTCCGGGGCGTGCTGTTCAAGGAACCGATTAAGGCGAAAGATAAGTCCTCTATAGCTGTAGCTACACTGTCAAGTATGTCATGTTCATGTGCCGCTTGTGCCAGCGGTAAAGCTACCAAAGCCACCAAAGCCATTAAGGATTAACAATTAAGACAACTTTAACCGCTAAACAAATCAATGGTATGTGTACAGTTTCTGAAATTGCTAAGGCACATGTGTGCAACTATGGCCAAGTAATGGTATCATGCAAGTGATATGATTGTACTAGGGCACATATGCAATTATGGAAAAATTTTGAGGGTATAAGTGAAAATTATGGAAAATGTTAAGGCGTATATGCAAATATGACAAACTGCAAGAGTATATATGAAATTATGATTTTAAATGATGGATCCGGAAGGAATTCCCATTGTATGCATGTTTACTTGAATTATGAGTGTCATAGTGATATTATATGAGAACAAGTACATATTATCAGCGGTAAGATAATAGTGTAATTTGTATCGTTGTGTTGCTGTAATATTACAGGTAAGGGATTTATGGTTGTAATGTTTTAAAGTAGCATAGGGAGACTTGTTTTCTGCGCTAGCCGGCTTGACCCCAACTCGACATATACTGAGCGTTAGGCTCATAACATGTGTTGTTGTTTTTTTCAGGGGAATATGAGCATTGAATTATTTCAAGTTCAAGGAGAACTACTGTCACGTGAAGTTGAACCGGTACAGACCATTGATGTATTGATTGATGGGATGTCGTTATGCCCACTTGAACTTTGAACGACTAAATTTATTATTGGTCCTTTTACAATGTTACCCATATGGGACTTGTAATAAGAGAACTTTTATGTTGACTAAACTTTAGTTAAAATATTTTATTTCAATGCGCATTGATTACCATGCAAGTTTCCGATAACGGTGCGGTCGTGCGACCAAATGTTGCATGCATCCGCCGGTCGTCACGACCTGTTCCGTTACAAAATGTTGCATGCTTCCGCCGGTCGTCAAGTCTCTTTGGAGACATCTGATAAAATTGGAACGATACAGAGAAGATTAGCATGGCCCCTGCGCAAGGATGACACGCATAAATCGAGAAATGGTCCAAATTTTTGTTGTAACACCCCAACCCAAACATAGTACCACATGGACAACTCACAAAGTGTGGATGTGGTTTATAAGTTGTGGGGATTACTATTTGACAACTTGGGCTTAAGCATTTTTGGTGATTGTCAACGGGCTCATTTGGGCCCGAACCCAACAAATTGTTAGGGCCAATTTTCCTCAATAACGGATCGGGGATCTAAGCATAGGACGTTACAAATGGTATCAGAGCCAAATTTTCTCTGATAGTTGAAAGGGTTGCCCGAGAGGTGGAGCCGCCCCTACAAAGAGGTTGGAGGAAAAGGCTACCCGGAACGTGCTGTCGTCACTATCACTGGGAATAAGTGATGTGCCATGTCGCAACGAGGACGTTACGAATATAAGTGAGGGAGGTTGTAACACCCCAACCCAAATATAGTACCACATGGAAAACTCACAAAGTGTGGGTGTGGTTTATAAGTAGTGGAGATTAATACTTGACAACTTAGGCTTAAGCATTTTGGGTGGTTGTCAACGGGTCCATTTGAACCTAAATCCAACAAATTATAAAGGGCAATTATTAGAGATTCATGAAGCACAGTTGGACGACACCTCCTTACGTGAGAAGTCGTGTTCCATCTTAACGGAGGAGGGTCGACCCACCATTACCGCCTCACACCCATTCCCCGGAAAGCAGGCGGATTTGCTGGAGCCACCTTGTACCCTCCAGCTGTATATCGAAGAAGGGGAGGGAAAGGTACGTGGTTCCACTCCAGAACCAAACTCGCCATCGCCATGCAAGCTGTGAATCCTTGCGTCTGCAACAGAGAAGAATGTGCTTTGTGCTCCCAAACTGTTGAAGCCCATTCAGTTGAGAGTTGTCCTCTAAATTTCGATAATCTAGGGCTTCGTAGCGACGCTGATCCTGATCGGTTTCAACTTGCTCATTGAGAAGGTGGAGTACAAACCCCTTTGTACAATGAGGGCTTCAAAAGGGGGAAACAGAGAGGTGATGCAGACCCATGGATTCAAAGGAGATGGGGATGGATATTAGGAGTTGAATTAACTTTTTTGTGGGTAATTTTGTCAAAGTACTTCCATCTATTAAAGGCAATGCTCCCGTGACCTTTCTGCAAATGAAGACGGGGACCTTAATTGTTACCAATAAAACATGGGACCTAGATTGGGATCGGGTCCATAGATAGTGACCCGACATGTAAATTATCCTATTTTCTAACAATTTTTTGTTTGAAATTATTGTGAAACTGTAGTCCATATTTTCTTTAACGATATCAAGCAGATCCCTAATACATAATTTTAAGACCATCACTGTCTTACTAACGTTAAGTATATAAAAATCAATAGTATTTAGCTGTAGAATTATCTTTTATCTTTCAGATTCACAATGCATGGTATATTCTTTTTTATATTACTAATGTTGAATCACATTGGGATGATTGTTTGATATACTTCTCACGGTATTTTCTTTCAATTGTTGCCAAAAATGAAGGATGATTACTTCATATTTCAAAGGGAAATGCAACAATTAACTATTGATAAATAGATCATTGCTAGCATTAAAACATCTAGGACTCCACTCATTGCAAATTTTAAATATAAAAGATAAAAGCCAAGTACATAAATGAAATTTCAGTGAAAAGTGAGATATTTCCAATGTTGAACAAACTTAAAAAAAAATTATGGATGAGCATGTGAGAGCATTGAGGAACTCCTAAACCCTTCCAAAGACGAGCAACATGATCCTCCACTTCAACAGGAATGTTAATGCTCAAAGGAGCCAACATGACGTGAGATGTCTTACATTGAAGTTGAGTGGTAGAGAAAGCGTAAGGTTGTAACAATTAAAAAATGAATGATATCACTACTATACTCTTACGCCACGTGATCTATCCTTGAAATTGTAACAAAGTTGTAGTAAGAAAATTCTTCTTCAATGTGACTTCATAGTATGGGTTTGGAAGGAAAAAAATGGATCTAGCACATGGAACCAATATCAAACTTTGCTTAAAGGTAACAAAATTGTATCATGCTTTTTTTAGATGGGCTAAGAGAGGCAATTTAGAATCCACCTGATGGTAGTGCACTGTAGTTAGTGTAGTTAGGGATGAGCATTGACCGGACTGGGTCGGGTCCTGAAGGGTCCAGGTCCAAGTCCATTTAAAAACTTTGGGCCTTGGATCGGGCGAGGCCTGCAAATTTTTTTTGGTTCGGCCCAAGCCCAGACCCGACCCAATTCTTATGGGTCGGGCTTGGGCTGGGTTGGCCCATCTTCACCCATTATAGATTATTAACTTCGAGTTTTCGTTTAAAGTCAGTCTCAATTCAAGTTAGACGGGCTAAAATTGTTTAAAACATATGCCATAATACATGTGAAACAACTAAAACTCAATTCTATCGGAGATGATTTCTCTTTTTTATACAGTGCACTCAATGTTAGATCCATAAACGTCTCTCATTACAACGATTGAAGAGTGAACCAAACTTACACAGTTAACAACAACATGTGTACATGTTAAAAAATGGACATAATTCCTATATTGGGTAAATGTTTAATAATAGAAAATATTCCGATGGAAGAAAAATAAACATTAAGAAATTCAAGAATAAACACCAGAATCTAAACCATAGACTAACTAAGGAAAATTAATTCCGAAATGAAATACAATGATCGATAACTCATATGTCCCATATCTCACTTTCTTAATCTATAAATATTGTATGAAGACATGGTACATGAACATAGTGTGCATGCAACATGTGAGAGTTTCCATACGTGTAGAATACGGAAAAGGTTCAGACCCTCTTCAGATTGGACCTTTAGATAGGGCCAGGATGGACCCAATCAAGCTCGAATCCAACTCAAAAAAAATCTAAAAATTGAACTTAGACCCGACCTAAAGTTCGTTTGAGTTTAGGTAGAACCGGAGTTCGAGCTAAGCTAGGCGGCTCCAACCCAATGCTTCTCTGAGCACCTCATTGGATAACTGCGCCACTCCCGTGGCATGAAGTTCAGCCCTTCCGCCCCTCTCCATCCTCCACCACCACAACCACCACTATCATCTTCTTCTTCTGCCACTTCTTAGTTCTTACCCATTTATCCTCCACCTCCCCAAATCTCAAACAACCCACTTCCATCCTCGCAGTACCAAAGCATCCATTGCCCTCCGGGTGCTCCGATCTCCAGTGGAAGAAGAAGACCCGCCATCCCACTATGACAATACCGACAACAAGGAGGAGGAGAAGAAGAAGCTTCGTCCGAGCTTCCATGATCAGACCATGCAGCGTTGGTCCTTCAGGATCTCCTCCAACAGGACCAACCTCCCATGGCAGCAACGAGAAGACCCACAAACAATTGCTGTTGCCGTTCAACCCCACCAACCCCATCTTGCAACCGGTGGAAGCCCTTCACCTGCGAGTCGGACGATGCCGGCTCCATGGGCGCACGGAGCAGGAGCAACCAAGATGACCCAAATTCATAGTTCGTCCGAAATTGCCGGAATTGCTACGGAGAAGGGAGAAATTTCTGATAAAGGGGCTGGAAAAGGAGGCGGGAGTGTTCATGGCGGTGTTGTCGAGTCGGGGCGCATTGGAGTCAGAGAAGAGGAGGGGGGAAGGGTTAATGGTAAGGTTTGGAAGAATCCCATGAAGCTAAAGATTGGTAATTTGCACACGGAAGATAGTAGTTCTAAATCGTTCACTGCTATTGTTTCTGATGATTATTCTTTCGATTCATCAAAGAGTGATCAGTGATGTAGAAACTAGTAAGCTTGAGAGTGGATGGATTCAGTCAATGACGTTCGATGCAGCGAAGAGCTCCGTTCATCGTCTTAACAAAAGTTCAAATGGTAGAGACGTTGATGCCAAACTGGCACCTCCTTGGCAGAGAAGGGATGGAGATGACAAAGAAGAACGGAAATGGGAGAGGAGCAATACTGAATTGGCGGAGAGAATGATCCTGTAGCCGGAGTTGCGCAGGTTGAGGAATGCTGCCCTGAGGATGAAGGAGATGACGAAGGTGGGATCTGCCGGGGTGACCGAGGCTCTTGTAGAACATATCAAAGAGAAGTGGAAGGAGTCGGGAGGTGGTGAAACTGAGGTTCGAGGGGCAGCCGGCCATCAACATGAGGAGGACACATGACTTATTGGAGGTTCATTTTCTCTCTTTAGAGTTATTAATCGGCATTTCACGTCTTTATAAGTGTCTTCCCTTTTCCAATTGATAGAACAAAATGTTTAATTTGCTCGAATCAGTTGTTAGATGTTGACAACGATTAGTAAGAAGAACTTTCTGGGTAAAATAAACCGATTAGGAAGCATTATTTTTGACCTGCTGATCCGTGTTATTCATTGTTAGATGTCCAAACAAACGGAAATCCAGCCCATAGAAACAGCTCAAACATATTTGGAATTAGTGCAATTCACAAAAGACCTCCACACTCATTTTACTGAAAATGGTGATCACCACGGAGAATCTCATGGTAAAAATGCCATTGAATTGTTTGAAATTATGTGAAGTTTAAAATATAACGGTTCTATTTATAATAATCTACATAGAAGGTTGATTATATCAATCAGGGCAATGTGCCTAGATATTATGTCGTCACGGGGAATTTAATGTTCATTTCTTCACAGACATGACACAAACGTACTCAAATTGGCCTTTAGAAAAGATACACAACTACCAACGGTGAAGGCAGCATGCCAAGGCATATAGTTGTAAATACAATTACAAACATAATAACTATGCTCCTGTCAAACTCTATCTACAAAAATATAATTGTGAGGTGTGAGCTGGATACCTATAATCATTATCTTGCTCGGTAGAATTATCAATGGTGCTTATTTTGGAGATGAAAAAAATGAAGTTGGAGCTACGACAAAGAGGAAGATATGGATATTTTGGAGCTCAAGATTAGATGTAGCGAGGTGGAAGGGCCCCATAGAGGGGAAATGAACCAAGATACAAGGAAATCGGGGCATTGAAAGAGATAGAAATTACGAAAGAATGAAAGAGGCTGAGATAGTGCGTACCAAGTTTTTTGGAGGAGTCAGTAAAGATAGCATTGGTGCATACAAAGAGGCTCGAGTACTCGCTCCATATATAAGATACGTTTAGCTACTTTCCCATCTTTCAGCTATTGAAGCTAAAATTGAGGTTCAGAAATGTGGTATGTGCCATTTGTTCGACTGGGCGGTGGAAAGCGATCATTGCAGTAGGGTCGAGTTGGGACGCATGGGTCTATGGGAGTCAGAGAAGACAAGGGGAGAAGAATGGTAAGGTTTGGAAGAATCCCATGAAGCTAAGGATTGTAATTTGCATCTGGAAGGTAGTTGTTCGAATTATTCCAATGTTATTGTTTCAGAGGGTTATTCTTTTGGTTCATCAAAGAGTGATGTAAAATGTAGTAGTGAGCTCGGGACTGGATGGATTCAGTCGACAACGATCGATGCAACGGAGAGCTCTGTTCATTGTCTTAGCAAAAATTGAAATGGTAGATACGTTGATGTCAAACTGGCACCTTGGCAGAAAGGGGATGCCGATGACAAAGAAAAGCACAAACGGGAGAGGAGCAATACTGAATTGGCGGAGAGGATCCCGGAGCTGGAGTTGCGTAGGTTGGGGAATGTTGCCCTAAGGATGAAGGAGAGGACAAAGGTGGGATCTGTCGGGGTGACTGGGGCTCTTGTAGAGCATATCAAAGAGAAGTGGAACGAGTCGGAATTGGTGAAACTGAGGTTTTTTTGAAAGGAATGAAACCGGTGAAACTGAGGTTTGAGGGACATCCGGCCATCAACATGAGGAGAACACATGACTTATTGGAGGTTTACTTTATTTCTTTGGAGTTATTAATTGTCTTGTTATTCTACATGGCATTGATGTTATTGTTAACTTGATTCCGTAGGGATGAGGCTTGTGGGATTAACTTGATTCAGTAGGGATGGCTATATTACTGGGAGTGAAGCCTGGATGATATGAAGCATCTTTGAAAGGAACTGAAGGTACTTTTAACTGGTAGGGGTATTTTATCGGTATCTACTAAAATATGCATTGTATATGTATTTAATTCTTTCCAATTCTACCATTGTTATAATATAGATGTGGATATTATTGCCCATGTAAATCTCGTGATTGCACTGGTTATAAATACTATAAACTATTAGCTAGTGTTGCTATAGTCAGTTGATTAAAATGGATTAGTCGATCTCACTACATTAATCTGTATGAGTAGTTGAATGTAATAACTGTTTTTTGTCATTGTTCATTCTGTTTGAATATTCTTTTTATTAGTCTGACAACTAAAGGAAAATACAATAATCTTTTTTTTTATTTTGTTTTTTCATAAATTACTTTAGTTTAAAGTAAAAGATGTATATCATTGTAATTTAATTGGTATTTTGACCTTGTTAACTGATGCTTGTACATGTATAAATAAGAAAATGTAAGTATTTCAAACATAATCCCACATCTAAAACTAAGGAAGTGTGAGTGTGGGTTATAAGTAGTGGGGATTTATACTTGATAACTTGGGCTTAAGTATTTTTGGTAGTTGTCAATAAGTCTAATTGGATCCGAACCCAACAAGGTGTCAGGGTCAGTTTTCCTCGATAACAGAGCAGAGACCTAAGCTCGGGATTTTACCAACCTAATTGGAATTCTTCCGTCGTACTCAAAGGCCAAAGTATGATTAATAACTTATATTTCGTTGCATGCTTATAAGTTATACTTGTTGCTTGTTGTGGTCAATTTATTTCTTATTTATATGTTGCTTCATGATTAACCACTTCCACTAAATGCTCTCATTGATAACAACTAACTTTTTAATGGATAATATCATATTACTTTATGCACTATATATATGGTGTTACATCATGCTGCTTATTCTTAGGTAATTAGATTAAAAATTGAATTGAAAGCCTGCTAACTGGATTTTTGATTCTTATACGGATTGTTAGTAATGTCGTAAATAGACCTGGCCAAATTGCGGGCCGGGCCGGCCCATGGGTCGGGCCGAGGTTAAAAAACCTTTGTCCAAGGCCCGCCCATGGGCCGGCCCATGGCCCATTCTGATCCTTTTCCATTGATTTTTTTAATGGTATTTAATACATATAGATAATTTTATTAATACCAACTATACTTTACATAACTAATATACGTAGTTTACATGTTGCTTGACATGTAAACTATTGAATTTTTATTTAAAACTAGTGTCACAAATAAAAAACTTAAAGCATATCATATTAATACATGTATAATTTGACATATATTTATATATTTTTTATTTTTTGCGGGCCGGCCCATGCCTAAATCTTGAAGCCCATGCCCGGCCCATGAGCGGGCGGGCCCCCAGCCCGTTGGCCAGGTCTAGTCGTAAATGACATTCGCTAAGTTGCTATCTGATGAAAAACTGACCTTCATATAGGTCGTGTTTTTGCTTTATTGGCCTAGCTTTATCTCACTCAAATTTTATGATCCAGTTTAAAGAATGTGTCATTACATGAGAAAGGATATTGCATTATGATAAAAGTTATTAAATTTGGGAGCAAATATCTGGTAAGAATATTATTATACCTCCTTTTCGTTTCATGTTTTATATAGACATTTCATATTATGAGTAGTAGTGATTGGAAACATCGTATTGATCATTTTCATCATTGAATGTCTGATCATGGCTAAATGAAATGATATATTTGGATATTAGCTCCAAGCATAGTAACCTCAGGGTAGGATCCGGATTGGTCTAAGCCAAGATGTTACATTATGGTCGCATTGCATTTATTTAAAGCAACTCGTCAATGTTAGATTAGATGATCTGATTGTAAAATCTCAAGTCAGATGAATCCATTCTAGATTTTTATTCAGTTTTACTTTGGGTTGCCATCTTTTATTCGTAACAATTAGGTTCCCCACCTTGTTTGTGGAAAAGATAGAGGGCACTGCCATTAGAAGATAAAAGTACTTGGACATAATTACCCTTTAAAAGTTAAATTCAATTCTTCCTTCTTTCTCTTCTTTTTGTTCTTCGTGTCCTATCTTCCCCTTCGTTTCTTTTCATAATCCTCCATATGAGATAACACCTAACAAACCATTGGATGAGGAAACTCCACATCGAGAAGGCATTCACTAATCTACATGCATACTTCAATCAGGTACCGTTCGGGTGACTGGCCCCCTTAACCCACATCCCCCCTCTCTCTCCGTGGGCCCCACTTTATTCTATTTTTAAAAAATTAAGTAAATCAATTTTAAATCATCAATCTTATCAAAAAGTAATATATTATACCATCATATTATATAAAAATTATAAACTACTCCATCTCTACTCACTTTTTACAAATTTCGGTACAATCACATCACAATAACTACTCACTTTTTCAAACTTCAATACAATCATATCACCCCAAACCCACTTCTAACCACCCTCGGTTTAATCCTATATCCAAACACCAAAATCCAAAAACGGATTACCCTCTACCAGTTTAACCCTCCTAACCCGCCAACCAAACGTACCCTCACGGTTGAGGAGCTCTGCAACCCATGCTGATAAGAAGTTGAGGGGACCCTCCTCTACAACTGCATGCAACAGGCATGTATCGTCTACTCCACAATCCTCGATCCTCTGCTCGCTACCACTCGTAACTAGACGAATAGGAGGAGGAACGTGAACTCCACTAAATAGAAGATTTGAGGTATCTCCCTCACATTCAACATTTGTCATCAGAGACTCATGAAGCACAGCTGGACGACACCCCCTTTATATGAGAAGCTGTGTTCCATCTTCAACGGAGGAGGGTCGACCCACCATCACCGCCTCACACCCATTCCTCGGAAAGCAGGCTGATCTGCTGGAGCCACCTTGTACCCTCCAGCTGTAGATTGAAGAAGGCGAGGGAAAGGTATGTGGTTCCACTCCAGAACCAAACTCGCCATCGTCATGCAAGCTGTGAACCCTTGCGTCTGCAACAGAGAAGAATGGGCTTTGTGCTCCCAAACTATTGAAGCTCATTCAGTTGAGAGTTGTCTGATCTCTAAATTTCGATAATCTAGGGCTTCGTAGCGGCGCTGATCCTGATCGGTTTCAACTTGCTCATCGAGAAGGTGGAGTACAAACCCCTTTGTACAATGAGGGCTTCAAAAGGGGGAAACAGAGAGGTGATGCAGACCCATGGATTCAAAGGGGATGGGGATGGATATTAGGAATTGAATTAACTTTTTTAGGGGTAATTTTGTCCAACTACTTCCATCTTCTAGCGGCAATGCCCTATGACGTTTCTGCAAATGGGGACGGTGACCCTAATTGTTACAAATAAAACATGAGGACCTAGATTGGGATTGGGTCCATAGATGGTGACCCGATATGTAAATTGCCCTATTTTCTAACAATTTTTTGTTTGAAATTATTGTGAAACCGTAGTCCATATTTTCTTTAACGATATCAAGCAGATCCATAATAAACAATTTTAAGGCCATCACTGTCTAACTAATGTTAAGTATATAAAAATCAATAGTATCTAGCTGTAGAATTATCTTTTACCTTTCAAATTCACAATGCATAATATATTCTTTTTTATATTACTAATGTTGAATCACATTGGGATGATTGTTTGATATACTTCTCACGGTATTTTCTTTCAGTTGTTGCCAAAAATGAATGATTATTACTTCATGCAATAATTAACTATTGATAAATAGATCATTGCTAGCATTAAAACATCTAGGACTCCACTCATTGCAAATTTTAAATATAAAAGATAAAAGCCAAGTACATACATGAAATTTCAGTGAAAAGTGAGATATTTCCAATGTTGAACAAACGTAAAAAAAATCGTGGATGAGCATGTGAGAGCATTGAGGAACTCCTAAACCCTTCCAAAGACGAGCAGCATGATCCTCCACTTCAACAGGAATGTTAATGCACAAAGGAGCCAACATGTCTGAACAACAAGAAGTAGAAGAAGAAGAAGCTTCGTCCGAGCTTCCATGATCAGACCATGCAGCGTTGGTCCGTCAGGATTTCCTCCAACAGGACCAACCTCCTATCGCAGCAACGAGAAGACCCACAAACAATTGCTGTTGCCGTTCAACCCCACCAACCCCATCTTGCAACCGGTGGAAGCCCTTCGCCTGCGAGTCGGACGATGTCGGCTCCATGGGCGCACGGAGGAGCAACCAAGATGACCCAAATCCATAGTTCGTCGAAATTGCCGGAATTGCTACGGAAAAGGGAGAAATTTCTGATAAAGGGGCCGGAAAAGGAGGTGGCGGTGTTCATGGCGGTGTTGTCGAGTCGGGGCGCATTGGAGTCAGAGAAGAGGAGGGGAGAAAGGTTAATAGTAAGGTTTGGAAGAATCCCATGAAGCTAAAGATTGGTAATTTGCACACGGAAGATAGTAGTTGTAAATCGTCCATTGCTATTGTTTCTGATGATTATTTTTTCGATTCATCAAAGAGTGATGTAGAAAGTAGTAAGCTTGAGAGTGGATGGGTTCAGTCAATGACATTCGATGCAGCGAAGAGCTCCGTTCATCATCTTAGCAAAAGTTCAAATGGTAGAGACGTTGATGCCAAACTGGCACCTCCTTGGCAGAGAAGGGGTGGAGACGACAAAGAAGAATGGAAATGGGAGAGGAGCAATACTGAATTGGCGGAGAGAATGATCCCGTAGCCGGAGTTGCGCAGGTTGAGGAATGCTGCCCTGAGGATGAAGGAGAGGACGAGGGTGGGATCTGCCGGGGTGACCGAGGCTCTTGTAGAACATATCAAAGAGAAGTGGAAGGAGTCGGAGGTGGTGAAACTGAGGTTCGAGGGACAGCCGGTCATCAACATGAGGAGGACACATGACTTATTGGAGGTTCATTTTCTCTCTTTAGAGTTATTAATCGGCATTTCATGTCTTTATAAGTGTCTTCCCTTTTCCAATTGATAGAACAAAATGTTTAATTTGCTTGAATCAAGTTGTTAGATGTCGACAACAATTAGTAAGAACTTTCTGGGTAAAATAAACCGATTAGGAAGCATTATTTTTGACCTGCCGATCCGTGTTATTCATTGTTAGATGTCCAAACAAACGGAAATCCAGCCCATAACAACAGCTCAAACATATTTGGAATCAGTGCAATTCACAAAAGACCTCCGCACATGATTTTGGGAAATTGGATACGTCGGGTCCCGACCTCATTTTACTGAAAATGGTGATCACCACGGAGAATCTCATGGTAAAAATGCCATTGAATTGTTTGAAATTATGTGAAGTTTAAAATATAATGGTTTTACATAGATGGTTTATTATATCAATCAGTGCAATGTGCCTATATATTATGTCGGGACGGGGAATTTAATGTTCATTTCTGCACAGACACGAGATAAACGTACTCAAATTGGCCTTTAGAAAAAATACACAACTACCAACGGTGAAGGCAGCATGCCAAGGCATATAGTTGTAAATACAATTACAAACATAATAACTATGCTCCTGTCAAACTCTATCTACAAAAATATAATTGTGAGGTGTGAGCTGGATACCTATAATCATTTTCTTGCTCGGCAGAACTATCAATGGTGCTTATTTTGGAGATGAAAAAAATGAATTTGGAGCTACAGCAAAGAGGAAGATATGGATATTTTGGAGCTCAAGATTAGATGTAACGAGGTGGAAGGGCCCCATAGAGGGGAAATGAACCAAGATACAAGGAAATGGGGGCATTGAAAGAGATAGAAATTACGAAAGAATGAAAGAGGCTGAGATAGTGCATACCAAGTTTTTTGGAGGAGTCAGTAAAGATAGCATTGGTGCATACAAAGAGGCTCGAGTACTCTCTCCGTATATAAGATACATTTAGCTACTTTCCCATCTTTCAGCTATTGAAGCTAAAATTGAGGTTCAGAAATGTGGTATGTGCCATTTGTTCGACTGGGCGGTGGAAAGCGATCATTGCAGTAGGGTCGAGTTGGGATGCATGGGTCTATGGGAGTCAGAGAAGACAAGGGGAGAAGGGTTAATGGTAAGGTTTGGAAGAATCCCATGAAGCTAACGATTTGTAATTTGCATATGGAAGGTAGTTGTTCGAATTATTCCAATGTTATTGTTTCAGAGGGTTATTCTTTTGATTCATCAAAGAGTGATGTAAAATGTAGTAGTGAGCTCGAGAGTGGATGGATTCAGTCGACAACGATTGATGCAACGAAGAGCTATGTTCATTGTCTTAGCAAAAATTGAAATGGTAGATACGTTGATGTCAAACTGGCACCTTGGCAGAATGGGGTTGGCGATGACAAAGAAAAGCACAAATGGGAGAGGAGCAATACTAAATTGGCGGAGAGGATCCCGGAGCTGGAGTTGCGTAGGTTGGGGAATGTTGCCCTGATGATGGAGAGGACAAAGGTGGGATCTGTCGGGGTGACTGGGGATCTTGTAGAGCATATCAAGGAGAATTGGAAGGAGTCAGGAGGTGAAACTGGGGTTTTTTTTGAACGGAATGAAACTGGTGAAACTGAGGTTTGAGGGACATCCGGCCATCAACATGAGGAGAACACATGACTTATTGGAGGTTTACTTTATTTCTTTGGAGTTATTATTTGGCTTGTTACGTTGTTATTAGTGTCTTCCCTTCTCCAATTGATAGAACAAAATGTTTAGTTTGCTTGAATCAAGTTGTTAGGTGTTGACAACAATTAGCAAGAAGAATTTTCTGGGAAAAATAAACTGTGATTAGGAAGCATTATTTTTGACCTGCCAGTCCGAGTTACTCATTGTTAGATGCCCAAACAATCGGAAAGCCAGTGCGTAACAACTCAAATTACTTGGAATTGGTGTAATTCACAGGAAATTGGGGGCATGTTGGGACCTGAACTCGCTCTACTGAAAATGGGCAAAGTGATCACCGTGGGGAATCTCAACGAAAAAATGCTATGGAATGTTTGAAATTATGCGAAGTTTATAATATAATGGTTTCATTTATGCTAACCTATAAAGGACGATTTCATCAATCAGTGCAACGTGCCTTGATATTATGCTGGGACGGAGAATTTGGCATTCATTTCTGCACAGATACATCTCGGTAAATGTACTCATTGGCCTTCAACAAAAGTACACAACTCCCCAACTATGAAGGTAGCATGCCTAAGGCGTACAATTGTATTTTTTTGACTCGAACTACAAGAGTATAATTGCGAGCTTGAGAAGTATAATCATCATCTCCCTCTATAGAATTATCACTATCACTGGTGCTTGTTTTGGAGATAGAAAAAAATGAAGTTGGTGGAACTACGACGAAGAGGAAGATATGGGTATTTTGGAGCTTAAGATTAGACTTAACAAGGTCGAAGGGCCTGATGGAGGGCAAATGAACCAAGCTAGAAGGAAAAGGGGCATCAGAACAGATAGAAATTACGAAAGAATGAAAGAGGCAGAGATAGTGCTTACCAAGTTTTTTGGGAGAAGCCAGTAAAGATAGCATTGTGCATATAATGAGGCTTGAATACTCGCTTTGTATATTAGACACATTTATCTACTTTTCCCTCTTTTAGTCACCGAAGCTAGTCAAGGTTCAAATATATGGTATGCGGTATTTGTTCAACCAGGTGGTTGAAAGCGATTAAGCTATAGTGGAGTATACATGGTCATATGTTGTTGGTTATGGGGTTTGTATTATTTAACTCAAATTATTAAACAAATATAATAATTAATTATGATGTTAATGATGTATTTATAGGTGACGATTCGACACAATCCTGTAGAGATATGGTTATGTCTATGTACTGTTTTCTCAGTTTATTTTTGTTTTGTCCATCTTATGTAATTTACCCACGTGCTTCTCCTCTATATAAGAGAGCCCTAAGGTTCCTTGGAATAAACAATTCTCATTTTTTCCCCAATATGGTATCATAACGGCATTCCCTGATCGGAGCTCTCGTACCCAAGAAACCCTAGCCGCCACCCCCTAGCCCTACCCTTCTCTCATGCTGCCACCAAACTCACTCACTCACACTCCCTTTGGAAGCCGTCGCCAGACCCCCCTTCTCTCGCTGTCGCCACCGACCTCTCTTTCTTTCTCTCCATCGCCGTTGGCCTCTGCAGATATCATGCGTTGTCTGCGGTTGCCATTTGCGGCATTCGTTGCTACCTTCTGCGGGTTCTGCCCCCGTTTGTTTCATGTTATGGGATTGGTTGCATCTTAAGTCTACACATGCAACCAAATCCACGTATGTCAGTGTAAAGATATTTGTTTTGGTCAACAAACATTAGTTTTATCCATTCGACAATATATCAGAGAATAAAGTTGATATTCTCGCCACAGACGCTTTTAGAAGTCCAACACCAATTGTTAAGATGGACGTGACGAACTACGAGTTATGGATTACTCACTTCTTGTGTTCTTGGCTCGGTTGCCTTTGTTCATCCATTGTTTCATGGTCTTGAGTCTTGACAAGCTCTCTTAGAGCTGTCAAATCCGTTTTTGTTGGGTACTCCATGACATAAAATGGATATTGTTGGGAGAAATAGAAAAGATGTTTATTCTTGATATCCCTAGGCTCTCTTATATAGAGGAGAGACCTATGGGTAAATTACATAAGGTGGACATAAAGAAATAAAATAAAGAAGTACACAAAGAATATAGAAATATCTATACACCCCTCAAGATGGAACATAGATTTCAATCATGCTTAGCTTGGACGAATACTTCTGAAATGATCATTTGAGCAATGCCTTGGTACATATATCTGTTGTTTGCTCGTCAGAACTAACATGGGAGCTAGAAATCAAGCCCTTCTGAATCATATCTCTAGTATAATGGCAGCCTACCTCAATATGCTTCGTTCTTTCATGGAATGCAGGGTTGTTTGTAATGAATAAGGCAGCCTGATTGTCACATTGTAACTGCATGTGTAGACATACATTTATATGCAAATATGCTAGCACTGCTCGAACCGACATCATTTCTGTTCTAGCTTGTGCCATAGCCCTATACTCAGATTTGACACTTGATCTAACTACAATTGTTTGTTTCTTGCTTTTCCTAAAACAAGAGAACTGCCAACAAACATTGCAAAGCCTGAAGTAGACTTCCTATCCTTAGGACACCCTACATAGTCCGCATCTTTACATGCAGAAACAGAAAGAGTTGCTCCTTTCCTGTATAGTAATCCTGCACCCAGAGAAGATTTTAGATATCTCAATATCATGTATATAGCATCCATATGTACTTGTCAGGGCTACTCCATGACCTAGCTCATCTGACTCACTGCAAAAGAGATATCAAGTCTCGTAATAGTAAAATATTGGAGCTTCCCCACCATCTCTCTTATCTCCTCCTATCAACCTCATATGTATCATCATCGTATAACTTCATGCTAGGATCCATAGGAGTACTAGAAGGTTGACAACCAATCATGCTCGTCTCACCAGGCATATCTGTAACATACTTCCTTTGGGTCATCACAAGGCCCTGCGTATTCCTAGGTAGCAAATTCTAACCCTAAAAAATAGCTTAGGGTGCCCAGATCCTTAGTAACAAATTGATGACCTAAAAACAAAGTCCTAAATGTCGGTTTCGGTCACCATTTCGGTATCGACCAAAACAGAATTTCGATGGAATTTCGCTGGAATTTCGATCAGAATTTCGGTCATTTCGGTCATTTTTTGTATTAGGATCCCCATATTTCGGTCATTTCGGTCGAATTTCGATTTCGACTGGATATCGATATTCGACAGAAATTGGACCGAATTTCGCTGAAATTTGAGGCCATGCCTAAAAATTCTTTTGCCATCTTTATCCCCTGCACATCATCTCCTGTAACAAGTATATCATCAAAATAGACCATGATAACAACAATACCTCTAGGTCTCCTCTGCACAAACAATGAATGGTCTGCATTTGACCTCTTGAACCTATGTCTTTCAATCAAATCTGAGAGCTTCTGAAACCATGCCCTTGGATTTTGCTTAAGGCCATATATTGCCTTATGGAGTCTACACACCTGCTGACACTCCCCCTCAACAGCAAACCCCGGAGGCTGTTTCATGTACACTTCCTCCTGTAGATCACCATACAAAAATGTATTTTTAACATCTAGCTGAAACAAAGGCCAATCACGTACTACTGCAACTGAAAGGACACGTAGGGTTGAGTGACGAGCAACTGGAGAGAACATGTCCATATAAGCCATGCCATAGGTCCGAGTAAATCCTCGTGCCACCAATCTTTCCTTGTAATGATCAAGGCTCCCATCCGCATGATGTTTAACAGTAAGCACCCATTTGCAACTGACAACAGAGGCCCTGGGAGGAGCAGACACAAAACTCCAGGTACCACATGATTGCAAAGCAACCGCCTATTCCTCCATAGCTAAATGCCAACGACTATCCTTCAGGGCCTCCTGTTAATTCTGTGGAATGTCCACGACAGATAGAGCAACAACGACTATCTGAAATTCACTTGTCATACGATGAAAGGAGACCTGGGACGCAAGGGGATATGAAGTACTGGTACGCTTTTGCTTCCTAACTGCAATGGGTATATCTAGGTCATTGGGAACCTCCTCCATCCGTGGGATAGTCTCCTGCAATGATCCTTGCACAGATATATCTACAAACCTATCGTTAGAAATTGTGTTATTGGAACAAACCTAGGGCGTGGGGCGACAACCGTGAGCAGAGGCAGGTCGACAGGCATAGAATTTTGGTAGGGGGAGGTGGCATGTAAACCCTATCACACTACAACAAAATTGAGCTATAGTGATGGTTTTGAAAAAATCCGTCACTAAATTAGCCGTTGTTAAATATATAATGACGATATTATTCGTTGCGAAATGAGTTTTCGTACTCAAAATTAGCAACGAATATCATATCTGTCGTTATATCATTAGCAACAGTCCACATAACGATGCTTATCCGTTACTATTTTTCAAAATATCAACTAATCGTTGCTATATTTTTTTAGTTCAAAATTTAACGATGATTAATTAAAATTTTGAAAAATAGCAACGAATAAGTGTTGCTATATCGACCGTGGCTAATGATATAACGACAGATATGATATTCGTTTATAATTTTAAGTGCAAATACTCATTTCGTAACTAATAATATCGTTATTATATATTTAACAACGGCTAATTTAGTGACGAATTTTTTCAAAACCGTCACTATAGCTGTAACATCCGGTTTCCAATCAAACCCGAAGTCGTCCGATTTTGGGTCTAATGAACCCAAAAACGTTATCGGTCAATACTAAACAACTTAAAACGATCAATTAATCGTGAATCAAAAGTTGTTCGGGAGAAATCGACCAAAAATCAGTCAATCCGTAACGCGCGCCGTAAAAAGCCGCGACGCAAATTCGGAAACCGCGAAACAAGCCGAGACCGTCATTAGATCCGATTCGACGATACAAGACCAACGGAATCGACCGTTCGTCAATCGGAGGTCATATGATATTTTAAATTACAAAATTTATTCTTAGACAAAAACCGTATCTCGGAAATTTCGGGGATTCATCTTCGACCCAAGATATACGGATATTATACTCATATTGATCGTCGTTCAGAGACGGTCAAAACGAGCTATTGTACACAAAAATCCGACAACCGGTGTGCATATACGGTCAACTTCGGTTTTTTTTACATATATAAGAGAGCTATAAAAAAAATATATATAATAATTAAAAAATTTACAACACAGCAGATTGTTGTCTGCTGTCCCTTTCCACTTGCCTGCATTCCTCTCCACTTGGAATATTCTCTCCCTCCACATGGCTCGTATATATATCCCCACTTGGCCAACAAATCCCTCTCTCCTAACTTATATAAGCACCAAAACCCCTCTATTCTTCTCTACTTTTGTTTTCTCGCCAAATCACAACCGAGAAGTCCATCTTTTTCCTTCATCTTCATGCAACCAAGCTGCAGCAACTGCTATGGGGATTGTTTTCCCTCCATCAAGCCATCTGTGGTGCCCAAGCTATCTGCTGGAGCCCTACTGCTACACCATGGAGTACAACTGCTGCCATTGAAGATCAAATTCCGAAGCAAATAACAAGTGCTGGAAGCCCCCAACTCTTCTCTTGCTGCTGTAGCAAATTTCCAGCAGCATGCAACTGCTACTGGAACCTCTTCCCTCCTGCTGGAGCTCCAATAACGTGGAGTTGTTGCCTCCCTCCGCTTCAGTTGAAGCAATTGCTCTTTTCCCCATCAATTCTAGTGCTCCTCCAGCCACTTCACTGCTGCTTCCAGGGGAGAAATTGATATTGCTAAAGTCTCCAATTCAACCACTTGCATGCATGCATTAATCTCAAATTTTGAGACCAATAGAGGTACAATCTTCCCCTCTTTTGCTGCAATTCATGTAGCCTCACATGTTGATCGTGGGGTTGAGTCCAGCCGGGCTATTGTATCTAATAAAATTTGATATTGTTGCAAAGGGTTGACAAAAGAAAATGAATTGAACTGTATAGGATCATCGTTACATTCTTAGTAGATGAATTGGGAGTTTTAAAGCTTTGAAATGGTATATACCTAAGTGCATTTTCCTGTATACAAACTAATTATTACATTACTAGGAATGGTCCAGGATCTCTCATACAAACTTTTAACGAGGTTACAATGATTTTAACTATAAGCATGCCAATTTACTTTATGAATAAATTATGTTAAAAAGGTCCATGTAAAAAGGCCTATAAAATTTAAACAGGGACAGTGTGCCTACATTAACAAAAAGTACTCACTGTAGTATCAATATATACACATATATACACATATGAAATGCTAACTTTTATAGTTAAAGTATATTATAACTAAAGCATATATAAAGGGCAATTCGGTGCATAAACTCCCACTCTCTGGATCTGTGAAAGGAGTCATATTTGGATCACTTTGGGTCTATGATATACAACTTCATCTTACAATCTACATTCCTACAAAGGACTATCTCCACTCTCATGAAACAAGGATTTCTTTCTACTTATCAATTTTCATTAGACCCAAATACACGTTATTTGAATAATTACATCTTTACTGTTGCGCAGGGTTATGCACGAAAAATATAGCTGTAACTAGAAGAACAAAATTCCTATAGCTACTGGAATGTGATGTCTTAAATAAGCATGTAATTGTGTCAATTTCATTTGATATATAATTTTACTTACAAACTATGCATGCACTCTACCAAATAATTAGTACAACTATACTGGCCGATAGATAACTTTATTTTATATGGTTCTAACAAAGGATTTGTCACAGAATTGTATTGTCTTCAGAAATCCAGTTCCCAGTATGACATATCATATATAATAGGAATTAAATATATACAAAGGTGGTGCTCCAATTAAGGATGGAAAGTCATGTGTAACTGCCTTGTTGTATAAATTCAACAAAAGAAAATCCATTTGAATTATATAATATTACTTGGATCAATTTGAGTTTTGTAAAATAATAATAATAATAATTTGTTTGATTAACCCGTATTTTAATTGACTCTAAGTTCTGATCAACTAATAACTCTAGATTTTATACCTTCAAAGAAAAAGGGTGACAACTTTAAGGGTTTAGTCTTCAGAAATTACCAATTAATGATATCCAGAAATTCATTTTTTTAGTTGAATCATTTAGAGAATCAGCCTATAATTATGCCCAAAATCAGACCAATTAGTAGTCCAAGTTTCATAACTCTTTGAAGTAGATATATGAAATATAAATATTGGTATATTGATACGTTCTCATAAAAGCCAACGAATAGTTGATCTTTACGAAGCCATTATCCAAGTATATTAGTAATAAAAGAGTAGGATATTATAATCCAGGAAGTCTACAAATCCTTAAAGAAGCATCTCAGAGATGAGTACATCATCTAAGAACAATCAGTGATCAATGATTGAAAATCTTCGTGAATAATCCCTTGAACTATTGATTACTATTAATAAGATCATCGATCAAGAGAACTAGATATGTACAATCATCCACACAAGAGGTCGAGAAAATATGAAGAATCAAGTCAGCAATAGTGATTCAATGAGGACTGATAAATATTGAGTGCCAGTCATGGTGACCTTTACACCTGACTGTGCGAGGGTGCGGTGACCCTCAACTGGGCGGGAGATAGGAAGCCCAGTTAGGGCAGCGGCCGCTTCGTGCGCGGGTCTAGGATCCCAGTCTTTTTCTCGGTTTTTCGCGAGCGCTCGCAGTTTTTACGCCTCTCTGGGATCCACAGGTTTCTTTTAAAGACCGGTTCCGCTGACCCTTGTTCTTTAGGGTGCCTAGGCAGGAGGACCCTTGGTTTTAGTTTTTCGAGCTCGTGAGCCCGTACGGTCGGGCCGGTTTTTCTTTTAGAGCGACTTTTCTAGAGAGTCTCTCTCACCCGTCTCAGTGGCGTAGTTTTGGAGTAGACCTATCCCTCTAATGGACCGCCTTCCAATTAGAGGGCGAGACGGAAGAGCCTTTTTTAGGCTTCCTCACCGCTTGAGTTTTGTTTATTTTTCGCCAGCAGACTTGGCGATGCTACATCCGAATCATCAGTGTATACATCTAAATCCTCTAGGGCTACATCTGAATCAGTTACAGTTGAATTTGGAAAAGTTACATTGAGATTGGATTGAGTCACAATTAAGTTTGGATGAAGCTGAATTACAGTTGAATTGGTTACATGGAAGCTTGGTTACAGTTGAGTTGGTTTCCGTTGAACTAGTTACTTTTCTGTCAATAATTCCTGACAAGGAGAAAAGACCATATCATGACAATTATCCTTATCAGACCTCGAACTACTACCATAGTTGTAAGATATAGTTAGTGGACGTGTTGGGAACTTAGTTAGGATGCATTTTACTCCACCGCATGCCTACGGAGGCACCCCAACCCTAAGGCTTCCTTACTACCTTAGAGTCATAGTGTGAGGTCTTACCTAGACCAAGACCACGGACTATCCACTAAGCTTAAGAAAATCAACAAGAAAAGAATCAAAACCCCGGATCCATCCTATACCCTTACTATGATCAATCCACAAGATTATTAATCATCAATATCAGCATTTAATAGAGATAATGATCATATCATAGTCTCATCATTCACATTCTCAAATAGAAAGGCAATGACTTAAATATGGATCATATGACGGTTGTATATCAATGATTAATGTGGGTAATTAGTGTAGGATGAGTAGAATGGAGTTTTACATACCAAACAAAGCCTGTTTCATTGCAAGTAGCTTTAAATTTTAATTTATCATAGCCAATTTACTTGCTTTCTTTTGTAGATATTCAATATCCTGTTATTATTAATAAATTAGATGTACTCAACGTTTGTTGATGTTCTTTTCTCCCTATTCCATGGATTGCAGGCAAAATGCCTGCACCGTTGTATTGGGAGAATTGAACATCAGCTTCTGCAGTTACAATTATCAGGTACGCATGCTATAGTTTATTCAAATTATTATATGCTTTTTATTTCTCTTCTTCTATAATTGGGATACATGTACATAATACAATTTTCTATTGTTACATGCCAACTGCTATGGAATTTATGCAATATAATTGTGACATAGTGTAGTTCTGTGGCTTGTTATTAAATTTGCGAATGTCATCTGTATAAAAAAAAAATTTCCCCCTGATTTTCAGCACTCTAATGTGATAATTTAGCGAACATAATAATACGGGTGATATGTAAACGGGTATCCAGATCCGTTAAGGAGCGGGCGTCATAGTTTGGTATCAGAGCAGTGGTACCCCGCTACATACATTCGTAGTATTATAGTTCTGATCACATTGAATTCTCGGATTACGACAGTCCTCTGACTTGTCGCAAGTCTGAAGGGAAAATATGACATTCAAAATCAATGACCACAGATGTCACAAATTGCAACTTATTTCCATATTGTATCCCAAGAAGAGAAAAAGCACAATAGAAATATCCGCAAACATCAACTATTGTAATTAAGAATATTGGTTCTTATACAGAACCATGGCGTCTAGTGCCGACCTTTCTTTGCTTTAATTGATTCTGAAGCGATAGACGAACTTCGAGTTCTAGCTTCGGTAGGTAGAGGTGCAGATGCCCTATATCATCCTTGTCACATTATGGGCCGGGTGGCTAGTTGATCATCCTAAGACTAATAGTCTGATAGCTACCAATGTTGAATGATGGACATGAGACGATAGCAGACTGTCTGCTATTACAACTCAATAAGTTGACCCAACTTTGGGTATGATTTAAATGTCAGCTCATCATGCCTTAAGTAATTAATTCATGAAGACGACTGTCTTCAAGATTCCAAACATACCCGAGTTTACCATTAAGAATACATTACATGACTTTAAAATGAAGTACATTTCAGTGTTGAGAGCTCAAAGACTCATAGATCGTGAATGCGACACATTTCTAGTAATTATCGGAAAGACATCTGATGGAGAGCCGATGGCTCAGAACACCACGATTGTGTCAGATTATCCTAGTGTATTCTCTAATGATTTGTCAGGATTACCACCTGAGAAAGATTGAGTTTGAAATTACATTACTACCATATATACAACCAATCTCGATGGCTTTGTGCCGCTTGGCACTAGCCGACTTAAGAAAACTCAAGATGCATTCGCAAGAATTACTTAACGTAGGTTTCGTAAGGCTGAACACTCCACCTTGAAATGCTCCAGTTCATTTTGTCAGAAAGAATGATGGGTCGATGAGATCGTACATAGAGTACATTTAGATGAACAAGAAAACGGTGAACGACCATTATGCTCTGCCACACGTAGATGACTTATTTGATCAGTTACAGGGATCTTCGGTATCCTCGAAGATCGACATTCGACATGGTTACCATCAACCGAGGATTTGATATTCGAATATTCCAAAAACAACATTCAAGATTAGATATGGGCACTACAAGTTCGTCGTGATGACATTTGGGTTCACAAATGGCCCTACAACTTTTATGGATATGATGAATAGGACTTCCGTCCATACTTGGACGAGCTTGTAATTGTATGCATCTATGATGTGTTGCTGAGATATTCTCGAAATAAATAGGGATCACAGCAGTGATCTAAAGACAGGCATGGATATACTTCAAAAAAGTACAAGTTGTAAACCAAGTCGAGCAAATGTAAGTTCTAATTATCCCAATCCTTGGGCATGTCATTTCTGGAGCAGGTATACCAGTTGACCCTACGAACATTAAGGAAGTTATGTCTTGGGAACATCTCAAGACAATCATTCGAATTTGAAGCTTCCCTGAACTAGATAGTTATGACAGACATTTCGTCAATAGCTTTTCTTGAGTCATTCTTTTCCTGACACGAGAAGAGAGTTCCTTTCATTGGGACGAATTAACGTGACCGGACCTATAAGGACATTGAAAGATAGATTAACAATTGTGCCTATTCTTACACTTCCTTAAGACACTCAAGATTATGCAGTATATACAAATGCTTCAAATGAATGATTAAGAGTGGTTCGTAAGTTTACATGATTGTTATACATAATGTCAGTTGAGACTGCATGAACGGAATTACCCCATCCTTGATTTGGAGTTGGTGATAGTTATCTTCGCTTTAAAGATTGGGCACCGCTATCTCTACGAGGTAAAATTCAAAATTTTCACAGATCGTAAAAGTTTGAAGTACATCTTAGATCAGAAAGAGCATAAGTAGTATTTAAGCTGAACAAGTATGAGTTATGGTTATTACAGTCTCTCCCATTTCCAAATGAAAGAATATCTCTATGGATTTCCTCACCAGATTGCCGAAGACGCCAGGTGGCCACAATGCTTTTGGGTCATTGTTGATAGATTGACCAAGTCAGCTCATTTTATACCTGACAACATAATCTACACTCCATCTAGGTTGGCTAGGTGGTATGTGCGGAATAGTAACAGACTTTATGAGTACCACGTGAAGTAATGTCTGACAGAGGCTCGAGATTTACATCTCACTACCGACACCGACACCAGTTATGTCGGCACTTCAGACAAAGATGAAGATGCGTTCTGCATTCCATCCATAGACCGTCGGGCAGAGCAAACACATTATTCAGATACGAGAAATTAATTCATCCACGCACCCTTGGGTGAAAAGGATCCTAGAAGGACTACCTGTTGTTGGTAGAATTTCTATACAATAACCATCATTATAAGTATTGGTTCGGCAACATTCGAAACCCTATACATGTGGAAATGCCTCATACTTCTCAGATAGCATGAGATAGGTGAACACACTCTTTACTCTGTAGATCTCTTGGAAGAGTCTGTAAGGATTGTTGATCTTGTAAGGTGAATGTTTCTGACGATAAAAGAGCTGCTAGAATAGTTTTGCAGATAGTCGGAGAAGAGTTTGGAGTTTAAGGAAGGAGATAGGTTGTTTCTACGTATATCTCCCATGAAGAGAAATACAAAGATTTGGTGTTCATGGCAAGTTTATGTTTGACTAATTGAAATTTTTACTTGTATGAGTAAGACAGCCTATCAAGTAACCGATCCACCAGACTCATCAGGCATACATGATGTCTTTCATAGATCCAACTTGAGGAAATATGTCCATGACCCTCGACACATCATTAGTTACGAGAATCTTGACGTGGAGCCAGATTTGACATACGAGGAGAGGTCGGTACAAATACTAGATAATGTTGTGAAGAAGATTCGCAGCAAAGGAATTCCATTGGTCAAGGTGTTGTGGTACCGACACAGCGTCGAAAAAGCGACACGAGAGACCGAAGCCGACATACGAGCGAGATATCCACAGCTTTTCTAAGTAAAATAAGCACAACAAGCTTTCGTAATTATATATAGGTGAATATATGACTTGTTTTCTCTTTGAGGTTTTTATGGGTTCAAAACCCTTTGAGGTTTTTATGGCCATATGAAATTCAAACAAGTCACCGAATAGCCTTAACTCGAGTCTCGAGGACGAGACTCCCTTTGAGGTTTTTATATTTGTAACATCCGGTTTCCAATCAAACCCGAAGTCGTCCGATTTTGGGTCTAATGAACCCAAAAACGTTATCGGTCAATACTAAACAACTTAAAACGATCAATTAATCGTGAATCAAAAGTTGTTCGGGAGAAATCGACCAAAAATCAGTCAATCCGTAACGCGCGCCGTAAAAAGCCGCGACGCAAATTCGGAAACCGCGAAACAAGCCGAGACCGTCATTAGATCCGATTCGACGATACAAGACCAACGGAATCGACCGTTCGTCAATCGGAGGTCATATGATATTTTAAATTACAAAATTTATTCTTAGACAAAAACCGTATCTCGGAAATTTCGGGGATTCATCTTCGACCCAAGATATACGGATATTATACTCATATTGATCGTCGTTCAGAGACGGTCAAAACGAGCTATTGTACACAAAAATCCGACAACCGGTGTGCATATACGGTCAACTTCGGTTTTTTTACATATATAAGAGAGCTATAAAAAAAATATATATAATAATTAAAAAATTTACAACACAGCAGATTGTTGTCTGCTGTCCCTTTCCACTTGCCTGCATTCCTCTCCACTTGGAATATTCTCTCCCTCCACATGGCTCGTATATATATCCCCACTTGGCCAACAAATCCCTCTCTCCTAACTTATATAAGCACCAAAACCCCTCTATTCTTCTCTACTTTTGTTTTCTCGCCAAATCACAACCGAGAAGTCCATCTTTTTCCTTCATCTTCATGCAACCAAGCTGCAGCAACTGCTATGGGGATTGTTTTCCCTCCATCAAGCCATCTGTGGTGCCCAAGCTATCTGCTGGAGCCCTACTGCTACACCATGGGGTACAGCTGCTGCCATTGAAGATCAAATTCCGAAGCAAATAACAAGTGCTGGAAGCCCCCAACTCTTCTCTTGCTGCTGTAGCAAATTTCCAGCAGCATGCAACTGCTACTGGAACCTCTTCCCTCCTGCTGGAGCTCCAATAACGTGGAGTTGTTGCCTCCCTCCGCTTCAGTTGAAGCAATTGCTCTTTTCCCCATCAATTCTGGTGCTCCTCCAGCCACTTCACTGCTGCTTCCAGGGGAGAAATTGATATTGCTAAAGTCTCCAATTCAACCACTTGCATGCATGCATTAATCTCAAATTTTGAGACCAATAGAGGTACAATCTTCCCCTCTTTTGCTGCAATTCATGTAGCCTCACATGTTGATCGTGGGGTTGAGTCCAGCCGGGCTATTGTATCTAATAAAATTTGATATTGTTGCAAAGGGTTGACAAAAGAAAATGAATTGAACTGTATAGGATCATCGTTACATTCTTAGTAGATGAATTGGGAGTTTTAAAGCTTTGAAATGGTATATACCTAAGTGCATTTTCCTGTATACAAACTAATTATTACATTACTAGGAATGGTCCAGGATCTCTCATACAAACTTTTAACGAGGTTACAATGATTTTAACTATAAGCATGCCAATTTACTTTATGAATAAATTATGTTAAAAAGGTCCATGTAAAAAGGCCTATAAAATTTAAACAGGGACAGTGTGCCTACATTAACAAAAAGTACTCACTGTAGTATCAATATATACACATATATACACATATGAAATGCTAACTTTTATAGTTAAAGTATATTATAACTAAAGCATATATAAAGGGCAATTCGGTGCATAAACTCCCACTCTCTGGATCTGTGAAAGGAGTCATATTTGGATCACTTTGGGTCTATGATATACAACTTCATCTTACAATCTACATTCCTACAAAGGACTATCTCCACTCTCATGAAACAAGGATTTCTTTCTACTTATCAATTTTCATTAGACCCAAATACACGTTATTTGAATAATTACATCTTTACTGTTGCGCAGGGTTATGCACGAAAAATATAGCTGTAACTAGAAGAACAAAATTCCTATAGCTACTGGAATGTGATGTCTTAAATAAGCATGTAATTGTGTCAATTTCATTTGATATATAATTTTACTTACAAACTATGCATGCACTCTACCAAATAATTAGTACAACTATACTGGCCGATAGATAACTTTATTTTATATGGTTCTAACAAAGGATTTGTCACAGAATTGTATTGTCTTCAGAAATCCAGTTCCCAGTATGACATATCATATATAATAGGAATTAAATATATACAAAGGTGGTGCTCCAATTAAGGATGGAAAGTCATGTGTAACTGCCTTGTTGTATAAATTCAACAAAAGAAAATCCATTTGAATTATATAATATTACTTGGATCAATTTGAGTTTTGTAAAATAATAATAATAATAATTTGTTTGATTAACCCGTATTTTAATTGACTCTAAGTTCTGATCAACTAATAACTCTAGATTTTATACCTTCAAAGAAAAAGGGTGACAACTTTAAGGGTTTAGTCTTCAGAAATTACCAATTAATGATATTCAGAAATTCATTTTTTTAGTTGAATCATTTAGAGAATCAGCCTATAATTATGCCCAAAATCAGACCAATTAGTAGTCCAAGTTTCATAACTCTTTGAAGTAGATATATGAAATATAAATATTGGTATATTGATACGTTCTCATAAAAGCCAACGAATAGTTGATCTTTACGAAGCCATTATCCAAGTATATTAGTAATAAAAGAGTAGGATATTATAATCCAGGAAGTCTACAAATCCTTAAAGAAGCATCTCAGAGATGAGTACATCATCTAAGAACAATCAGTGATCAATGATTGAAAATCTTCGTGAATAATCCCTTGAACTATTGATTACTATTAATAAGATCATCGATCAAGAGAACTAGATATGTACAATCATCCACACAAGAGGTCGAGAAAATATGAAGAATCAAGTCAGCAATAGTGATTCAATGAGGACTGATAAATATTGAGTGCCAGTCATGGTGACCTTTACACCTGACTGTGCGAGGGTGCGGTGACCCTCAACTGGGCGGGAGATAGGAAGCCCAGTTAGGGCAGCGGCCGCTTCGTGCGCGGGTCTAGGATCCCAGTCTTTTTCTCGGTTTTTCGCGAGCGCTCGCAGTTTTTACGCCTCTCTGGGATCCACAGGTTTCTTTTAAAGACCGGTTCCGCTGACCCTTGTTCTTTAGGGTGCCTAGGCAGGAGGACCCTTGGTTTTAGTTTTTCGAGCTCGTGAGCCCGTACGGTCGGGCCGGTTTTTCTTTTAGAGCGACTTTTCTAGAGAGTCTCTCTCACCCGTCTCAGTGGCGTAGTTTTGGAGTAGACCTATCCCTCTAATGGACCGCCTTCCAATTAGAGGGCGAGACGGAAGAGCCTTTTTTAGGCTTCCTCACCGCTTGAGTTTTGTTTATTTTTCGCCAGCAGACTTGGCGATGCTACATCCGAATCATCAGTGTATACATCTAAATCCTCTAGGGCTACATCTGAATCAGTTACAGTTGAATTTGGAAAAGTTACATTGAGATTGGATTGAGTCACAATTAAGTTTGGATGAAGCTGAATTACAGTTGAATTGGTTACATGGAAGCTTGGTTACAGTTGAGTTGGTTTCCGTTGAACTAGTTACTTTTCTGTCAATAATTCCTGACAAGGAGAAAAGACCATATCATGACAATTATCCTTATCAGACCTCGAACTACTACCATAGTTGTAAGATATAGTTAGTGGACGTGTTGGGAACTTAGTTAGGATGCATTTTACTCCACCGCATGCCTACGGAGGCACCCCAACCCTAAGGCTTCCTTACTACCTTAGAGTCATAGTGTGAGGTCTTACCTAGACCAAGACCACAGACTATCCACTAAGCTTAAGAAAATCAACAAGAAAAGAATCAAAACCCCGGATCCATCCTATACCCTTACTATGATCAATCCACAAGATTATTAATCATCAATATCAGCATTTAATAGAGATAATGATCATATCATAGTCTCATCATTCACATTCTCAAATAGAAAGGCAATGACTTAAATATGGATCATATGACGGTTGTATATCAATGATTAATGTGGGTAATTAGTGTAGGATGAGTAGAATGGAGTTTTACATACCAAACAAAGCCTGTTTCATTGCAAGTAGCTTTAAATTTTAATTTATCATAGCCAATTTACTTGCTTTCTTTTGTAGATATTCAATATCCTGTTATTATTAATAAATTAGATGTACTCAACGTTTGTTGATGTTCTTTTCTCCCTATTCCATGGATTGCAGGCAAAATGCCTGCACCGTTGTATTGGGAGAATTGAACATCAGCTTCTGCAGTTACAATTATCAGGTACGCATGCTATAGTTTATTCAAATTATTATATGCTTTTTATTTCTCTTCTTCTATAACTGGGATGCATGTACATAATACAATTTTCTATTGTTACATGCCAACTGCTATGGAATTTATGCAATATAATTGTGACATAGTGTAGTTCTGTGGCTTGTTATTAAATTTGCGAATGTCATCTGTATAAAAAAAAATTTCCCCCTGATTTTCAGCACTCTAATGTGATAATTTAGCGAACATAATAATACGGGTGATATGTAAACGGGTATCCAGATCCGTTAAGGAGCGGGCGTCATAATAGCTCAATTTTTCTGTAGTGTCATCAGACTCTGATGAAACCAACCTGTCACCTGTAGGAGAGAAATACATCATAGACTAAAAAAATGTGACATCAACACTGATATAATATTTCTTGTGCAATGGGTAATAACGTCGGTATCCCTTCAAGGTTTTGGCGTGTCCAACAAACACACATTTGACAGCCTAGGAGAGAGCTTATCAAGACCTGGAGCCAACTGGTGGACGAATGTAACAGAGCCAAAGACACGAGGAGTAAGTGAGAACAACTCCTTCTTAGGAAGAATTTTTTAACCCAAGACATACGAGAGCATGCGATTCACCAGATAACATACCGTAAGAATACATCACCCCAAAACGAATGTGGGGCACGACTCTGAATAAGAAGCGTCCAATTGACATCAAGTAAATGGTGATGCTTTCTCTGCAACACCAAGACAGACGAGTACTCATGAGTCATGATGATATGGTGATTGGGGGGGGGTGGCTATGGTATCGATGACAATTGAAGATATGCAATATCGAGGTCGGTGGCAGATGTTAGCGGTAAATCACCTCCATACTATTGCATTCGGGCTCTAGGGCTTCATGAATAAAATGGGCGGTAAATCTCCTATTTAGGAGAATCCTAGGGCTTCATGAATAAAAAATTTTCATCCTTTTCTCTTCACATGGTGTCAGAGCGAAGGTCGTAGATCAGATTTCTTGAACCATGTGCCCTAAAACCCTACCTGCCACTGTTTCTCTTTCAAGCCGTCGCAGCAACCGCACAGAGCAGTGGTAGCTGCCATCGTTGCCGCATGCTGTACTGCCGCATGACGACGACCCAACTCCGCCGCATCCCCTTGCAGCCCCTCGCGCCACCTAGTGTCGTATTCGATATCTGGGGTTGATTTATTCCCTCTTTGACACTTAACTACAGTATGAAACAATCTGATTTTGACCGGAAAACGTGATTTCAAACCACTATATCATATTGTCCAACCCTAGCGTGGTTCGAGGATTGATGAGGATGGTTGTATGAGTCTACACGTACAACCAATCCTCCATATGATTGTGTAGACTCGCTTAAATCGGTCTACTTCCTCAACCGAGTTACGTTTTTGATCGTTTTTCTATCATGTCAGAAAAACACGGGTGATATCTTTTCTTCGTCCGATGCGTTCTAGGGTCCGGTTCTTATCGTTAAGATGGACAGAACCAACTATGAGTTTTGGTCCATGCAGTTTCCGACCCCTATGTAGTGTAACATTAAGGAGCACATTCTGACCAAGCCAGAGCCGACAGACAAGAGTGGGTGCAATGCTTCGTGAAAGCAAGATGATGTGTATGCACGTATTTGGCTCTTTGAGACCCTCACCACAGAGATAGACAATGATATTGTTAACCAGCCCACTGTCAAGGCGATGCGAGATAGTCCGGCATCCGCTTATGCCCAAGCGAAGAATGAGGATGAGATTCTTCAGCTTCAGTTTGACATAGACATGGCCATCTATTGCATATGTTCTACTCCTCGCTTCGTGGCATGTTCGAGAAGCTTCACAGCTTCATGTCGATTACGACCTCCATAGAGCATCAAATGTCATACATGAACTCCACGATTATTGGAGCATTCGTGGTTGCGCTTGACCCAGAATATGAAGCAACACGAGCACAACTCCGTACTGGGGTGACCATACCTCCCATGGAGGAGGCTTACATTCATCTCAGTAGGCTTCTATTTCCACCTACTGCCACCACACAACCTTCCTCAACGATGGCTGCTTCTCGCGACAGAGGAGGTTCTACTTAGTTCGGAGGACACAATCTCTGTGGTAGAGGTGGTGGACGTTAGCGTGGTTCCTACACCTACTATTTTCGCTCAGAACACTCTGAGGATACATGCGATCAGAAGTATGGATATCCTGAATCTGCTCGCATGGTGGAGTAGATTGAGCCTTCAAACAATCAAACACTACATCTCCTCAGGCAGATCCACGCTTCGATGATATTGTCTCTCGTATACGGGATATCATGACTCCAGTGGTCGGCACTACCACTACATGATCCACATATACTACAGATGCAGCTAGAGCCTACACTTTTACTAGTCGTAGCAGTGTAGATATGACATAGTGGATCATGGACTTTGGTGCTTCTCACCATCTATGCGGAGACAAAGCCTAGTTCAGGTCTTACATGTCTATACCTCCTGGTCGAGAGGTCGTCATTGCAAATGGGGTTCACTTATTCATCACAGGATATGAGGTGGAGCATTTGATGCCATACATGCGTCTGGAAAATGTTTTATATGCTCCTGATTTTCAGATGAACTTGCTTTCTAATAGTCAGATTTTAAAGGATCTACATTGTTGTGCCATTTTTAACTCATCCTCTCTTGTGTTTCAGGACAAACTTACAGGTAGGGTGATTGGATGTGGACGTTGATTATCTAAAGGAAAGGTCTGCAACGACAAACAAGCTAGCCGAGCAATTGTTGCAATAACCAATCCCTAAATAACTCAATAGTCAACCCACAATTATATTAAGCGATTAAATGTGTTCGAGTCAAAATTTATTATAACTCTACATGAATGTGTATATGTGTAAGCATGTAGAGTGTGGAACATTGTGAAGAAAACAGAGGGTGGTAATTATAACTAATTATTGCCAATTAATAATAATATTTTTTTTAGATTTTTCTTCTTTTTCTTATTTTTGTTGGTTTGTAATTATATTTAATTTTTATGGATTTTACTAATTTTAATTTTGTTTTTAATTTTCCAAAATTTTAATTTCTTTTTTACTTTTTAAAATAAGCTATTTGGTTATATCTAACAATAATAAGATATTATATCTTATATAAGTAATATATAGTGTATATAACTAATATAGTGTTATATATTTTTAAATAAGTCAAATTATTGTATAAGTGCATAAAATAAATTGTTTTTGTGTTTCTTATATTTTGCTATGTTTTTGGTATTTTTTAGGGGTTTTTTTAATTTTTATGGATTTGTAAAGTTGAAAATATATCAAAACAGTAATATAATAATTATTCGAATTTGTTTAGGGTTAAATTAATATTTACTAGTCTAAAATTAATCAAAACTATTCTTAATATATACTATATATAATAAACAAAAGTAACAAACATAAAGATATATTTTGGAATTTTCTATAATATTTTGTTAATTTTTATCATATTTTTAGGGTTTTGTGATTTATATATTTTAAAATTTGTATTGTTTAGTTATTTTTTAATATGTGAGAGAACATAATGTAATATAGATAATATATATATGGAATTTTTAAGGGTATTTTTAAAACTTTTATAGGTTTTTAAATGCTAAACATGGTATATAGCCATGCTTTATATTTTTTAAAATAGGAAAATAGGTTTAAATGCCAAATAAATTTTATGTGTTATCAAATATGATTACACGCATCTATCCTAATTTTCCTATAATTTTGGGCACAAAGAAAATATTTAATACACGTAATATACATGAAATAAAAATATGTAACAAATAGGGATCAAAATACAATTAAAATAGACTAAAAGTTTGTTTAATAACAAGTTTTGAAAAGATAAGGACATACATGCAAATAAACTAGCGCCTCACTTGAGACTACACGTAAGGTGGAAGGACCTAATAGCAAATACAAGAAGCCTTGGGGTTTCGATTACAAATAAACCTAAAAATTTACACGATATTTATTTACAATACGAAAATGAAATTACAAAAGTCAGGAGGGCCTTAGTGCAATATACTCAGTGCAATATACTCAGGGACTGCTCGTGCGATGTGCATGAGATGATCGTACGGTCCTTGTACTACCATGTCACGCTACTTATAATCCCACAGCTGAGATCGGGCAATGGTTCATTTTAAATCAAGGGTCCATATAAGATCTGGGCCCGATCCTCGATCGGATGATGCTAGAGCTATGTGGAAGAATATGGAAGACTACTTCCCTATTCTTGCTTCGAGCTCTAATTCCTCCTCCGTCCAACGTCCTTCGATGATGTTGATCAGCTTTGGAGCTTCTAGGGACTCCTCTGCACCAACATGGATGCTCCAATGAGTCCATGCCTTGTCGGAGGAGGCCTAGAAGCCTTTTCTTACTCTGACAACCTGGGAAGCAAAGAGGAACTCGATTCGAGCTCCATGTGCCTCTTCAGGGGATCTCACCTGCACCAAAATGTCAAGGACTCAAAGGCGACTCGTCTCAACCCGATTTGAAACTGACTAGCAAGGGAAATGGGTGGAGCGACTGATTTTCGACAAAGTGGTGGTGTAGAGATCTTATTCACTGATCCGAGGAAGATCATGTTGATCTGGATATAGGGGATTGATGGAGAAGCGATAAGGAAGATGGGGGAGGTGATAGATGGTCGGAACAATGGGTGGAACAATGGGAAATCGTGGCCGAAGTTGAAGCTCCGACGAGCTACGATCTTGAAATTTAATGCTAAAGGAAACTAAATGACTTGAAATAAAAGACAAGGCTATGCTAAGGAATAAAAATGTAGAAAGTAAATGCTACCTAACATCTCAAACTTGGTTGGAACCAAGGAGTAGAAGACGTTCATCTGAAGCGAACTCCGACAAGGTGAATCAATCTCAAAGTTCCTTCTCCACATCTGCAATCGAGGTCTTTGCCTTGCTGTCACCAAGGGGAACACACATGGATGATTTTAGGGGCTACAATGGCTCGAGAGAGATTAAAAAATCAAAAGAAGATAGAGGTGGTATTTTATAGATATGGTGATGGAGGTGGTTTGGATCATAGACTGCGTGCGGGCTGAAGGGGGTTGGTGGAAACTAGAGGAGTAGTAAGATGGAAGAAGACAAGAGGATCGGAAATGGTGAAGGGCTTGAGATGGAAGGAAGGATGGAAGATGCGTATAAAAATAAAGAAGCGAGGGGGTCATGAGTTCTAATAAAAAAGAGACGTGATGCGCGTCCTGAAATCTCTCTTTTAATTTAATCTGTTATTGTTGTAGCCGCTGGGCAATCTAGGGATATGTTAAAAATGATCGCACCAAGAGAATGATATGGATAATTAAATCTCGATACGATCAATTTATTTATTTTACTTGGGTAAGTCCCAAGATCGAACTCAAATAGGTAATGTGAGGGTCTGGAATTAATGTTTAAACAATCTAGAAAATTGGGTTTTCAAAGAAGAAGTGTATTTTTTAGGATTTTTGTATTTTTCGTATTTTTATGGGTTTTAAATACAAGATGCAATTAATTGCTAAAAGAAATATGATGTATGAATTTTCAAAATAATTTTAATGCAAGAAATAATGCTATGATATGCAGTGAGAGAGATAAATAAGTAGATGTAATATTTATGAATTTTAAATGATGGATAAAATGATGATGCAATTTGCAAGATAATGCAGAGCAAGTAATCAAACCAATCAATCAATCTAGGAGTCAGGCTAATGAATTCATGAATCCTTCCTCAATGACAGAGATGTGTGATCAATCAAATCAAATTAATTTCTCAAATAATTTCCCCAAATCAATGCACAAGTTATTGAGCAATAGAATCAATGAATTAGAAGAAATGTACTCAATATAAGAAATAAACTCCTCAATTTAATTGATGTTCCAAAATGTCTCCAAATGTGGAAGTAAGAGTTCTATATGATAGACAAATAGATATGGTTCAATTCGTCAAAAAGAATTCCAAAATTCGATGAATGGTTTACAAGATATTCTCAATAGTAGTTCAGGGGCATAAATGCAATGAAAATAAATAAGAATGCTTGCGAAAAGGACCATCTAAGGATTGTTATGAAATTTCCAAAGTTGACGGGATGTCCTTGCAATTTAAGCCCGCGTAGGGGTATGGGTGTAATATCTGACAATTTGGAGGGCGTTCTTGTTAATTCACCTCAAGCACGTGTGCTACGCACATGAAGAGCTCTGTTACGATTCTAGAAATGTGCAGGGGCCTGGGTGCAACTTCTCCCTCAACCACGTGTATGGGCACGCGCCGTCCAACTCGGTTCGGGTGGTTCGGAGTCCAAGTCTCCACGTGGCGGTGTTTTGTTGCTCTTGTCCTTCTCGAGGCAAGAGACTCGGGTTCGTTGATTGGGCGGCTCTGATGGACCCGACCAGTTGATCTAAGGGCTATCGTACATGCGTGCGTGCGTCAATGGTTGTGATTGAAGGCGTACTTGATCTGAAAGTATCTGCACGCTTGGACTTGGGCGAGTCTTCTTCGTTCTTCTTCTTGGTTCAAGCGACGACCTGTTACGACACAAGTTAAAGGTGGATGTGTGCTCCCGACGAAGCGGTGGACAAGAGGAGCAAGGCAGTGGAAGGTTGCGGGTTGTGGAAGAAGATAGGGGGGATTGGAGATGGGTGCGTGGTGTAGAAGCTCGGGCAATCGTGGTTTGGGTTTTTGCGAACGAGAATAAGGAAAGGAAGAGAAGAGGAGATGAACGAAGAAGAAGATGAATGGTGTCGTCTGGTGGAGTGGGTGTAAACGCCTCCCCAATCTTCGCTTCAAGGTCCGATGATGGGGATCGAGGCTCTGCAGTGCAGATGAACTGCAACACGAGCTTGGTCCTGTGGATCTTGCCAAGGAGGGGTCATCATTAGAGAGACCGAGGTGTTGTCACCACCTCAGTTCTCAAGCTCCCTCCCTCTCTCCCTCTCTTACTTAGAAGACGGCGTTGGATTCGACGGATAAGGTTTTTATGAGGATCGATTTGGGTTTTAATAGAGAGAGGGGGTGGAGGTTAAAAGGGATAGAGGGGGAACGAAGGTGGTTATGGATGGAGGTTACATGCGACGAGGATTCAAAGGGGATAAGAAGGTTGGAAGGAGGATTCAGTTGTTGGTTAAAGTCGGAGGAGATACGTATTTTGAGGGGTTTGAGATGATCGAGATAGTTAGGTTGGTTAGGGATTCGATTGAGGAGGTTGAACAGAGACGGTGATGATGGGTGAATGAAAGAGGAAGAGCTGCTGGGAGTTGGGAAGGCGGTGGCTGTCGGAGGAGAACGATGCAAGTGCACATCAGCGATGGTCGAAAGGAAGGGGACAACCCTACAGACACCATTGGATCGCTCCCGGTCCAACGGTGATAAGGGTATCATGTGAGAGGGACGTGGCTTAAGAGAGGAGAAACAAGAATATCCATGGTCGTTGGATCGAGATCGATCCAACGACCTAGAAGAGGGGCGCTACAAGACAAAATAGGGGATTGACCAGAAGAAGCGGATTTGACTAGGAGGCTATGTGGACAACCGCATGGCGCCACATGGCTGCTGACCTTGACTTTGATTGTTTGACCAGTGCGTAAATGTGGAAATAAATATATTGAAAATAACAAATGGACTTTGATGCAAAAATACTTAACATGAAAAATGCTCATCTAAATGCAATCTACAATGTTTATGGACTCCGATGCAAATTAAATGATCTGTGCATGATGTGATTTCTTTGGTGATATTTTATTTACATTAAGTATTAATTTTTTAGCTTGTAATTTTTATTTAATTTTCTGTACAAGAATAATGTTTGCAAAAATCAAACATGCTATGAAATGATGCAAAGTACTTAGATGTATTTTTTTATTTTTGTGAGTTAAAAATACTTATAAAATGAGAGGTATATACAGATGAATTAGTTAGTCATCTTAGGTCAGAGTGTATTTTTTTGTATCTTTTTCTTTATTATTCTGATCTTTTTGATTTTTGATTTTATGTAATTAATTAGAATATCGAATGAAATAACGAAATGGAAAATAAAGAAACAAAAAAGAGTGAAATATGTCCGTGAAATGAGAAGTCAAAAATCAGTGAATCTGTACAATGCACAATTAGGTCCCAAAACTCACATTTCACAAATGAACTCCGATTCTTTTGAATTTCATCTTGATTTGTAGATAATTGAATATACATTAATTCAAAAGTGAATACAATGAAATTGAACATTCTACGAGAGAGATATCGGCATTTGTGGATTTTTATCCTGAAATTAGGATTTAGGTTTATTGTGAATATATACAAGTCAGTTTTTTCTAGGATTTTTCGTTGATTAAGGTTAGTATATGTACACAATGGAGTCAGTTACTCAGTTTCATGTCAATTGGAATTAGAATGAATTAATTAAAATGTATGAAATTAGGTGAAAATGCGCAAATAACGAATGCAAAAATGAATGCTAATTTATGCAAATTATTTACATGTGCATGAAAGTTAAATTTATGATATTAACATGTGAATGAACCTAATATTTTAGGACGAAGCTCTATTTTCAACTAATTAGAGTGATGAATCACATATTCATCAACCCCCTGTACTTAAACCTTGCTCGTCCTTGAGCAACTAAAAATGAAAAGGTGAAATGAGTTTGGGTTCCATATCAAGATCATGAACAAAATGTGAAAATGGAGCTCGACTCGACCTTTGGATTGTTAGTTTGGCAGAACTCTTGTGAGAATTAGGATTTTAAACTCAACAGCTTTCAAGTTCTACACATCATTGTTACAGGTTCGACTCAGAAGTTATCTTAGATCATCCTCATCCCAAAGCATTCCCATGAATATTGAACAATTATCTCATGTGTTCTAAGGGTGTTAGCTCTCCCCATTCGAAACGCCAGACTACCGTGCAAACCTCTCCTCCGGTAACTTGTCCTCAGGAAGTCAGGTGTTTCCTTCTAAGTTCAGGTACATACTAGTTTACAATGAATATGGAAAAAAGTTTTTAAAAGAAAGAAAAAAGAACTAGAGTGTGACTGATGTAGTCACATCTCCTGTGAAGTTTGACTGGTGTAACCAAGTTTCCACCAAATACGCATGCTATTTGAAGCTTGGACCTTTGTGGTCAATGATGTACTTGGGATTTTGCTTCTTTTGGTGTGAATTTTGGTTGCTTGGCATTGATTTTTTGTGCCCCGATAGATATAGAATCTTTTGTTCTTCCCATGTTTTGGGGTCTTAGAAAATATGTGCTAGCAGTCCATTCCTCGTCTAAAGCTTTATTTCAACTAGTACTCCGGTCATTAGATGCCTACGCTACCAGAAAAGAGACTCACATAGTCTTCCAGTACCCCATCTGAGTTGAGCTAAGTGCATAGTGCTGGGGTACAAATTAATTTCCTATTCAAGAGTCGTACTCAAAATAAGGTGACCATGTTAGACACTAGGAGTTGGGGTTTGACACTGTCATGCGAAACTCAAAGAATTAAGTCCAAGACCTGAAGATTCTAAAATCCTATTTCTCGATGAAGTTCCTCTTAAAATTAAGTGAATTAAGGTCAAGTGAGGACCATTATCAATTTCTGCTCACAACTTGGTTCAGAACCCAAGGACTTTTCACCAATGCAGATGCATGAAATGCCAAATGAAGTGCAGATGCATGAAATGCAAACATTTTTTTGATATGACTATACGCATATTATTCATATTTACAAGTATTGTACATATTTTACATATTTTTACAGGTTTTACAAAACTTACCCACACCCTATGCTAGTTTTATATACAAAAAGTACAATACAATATAGTACAATGCAGTAAAGAATATGTACACTAATGCAACTCGTCCCACCATACTTAGCGTATGCTAAATATAGAAGGATGCAACATAAGACATGGGAGAGGGGTAGAAGTCGGCCGCCCCCCATACTTAAGCTCTTGGTCAACCTAGGTATAGAAGAAAGTAAAAAAATGGAGTGGTTGTAGGTAAGAGGAGAGAATGTAGCTGTAAACAGGGTGAGCATCGATCCCCCCTATACTTAAGCTTTTGCCTAAGTATATAAGAAGTACGAAGGGAACCGATGGGATCGGGATAATGTACAGAAGTTCAAGGAGGTTTTTGGCAAACCATCTTGCGGGCATGTGGTGGGAGGAAATAAGGATATGAAGAACGTGACAGAGAAGTTTCCCAACCATTGTCGGAGTCATCCTCAAAAGAGTAATAGTATTCGGTGGAGGCTCTCCAACTAACTTTTCTCTGTTGTTGCTTACTCACATGGTTAACCAACTCAACCTCGGATTACGAGTAGTCTCGTGAAGGTGTATTTATCTGTTCATATCTGATTATGTCAGTTCGTATGTAATACCTTGGGGAGGAGTCAGAATAATTCATGTCTATCATTATGTACTTAGCCGATTTGCTAGCCTGAAGCAAGGAAAGGAGGAGGACTAAGGTGCTTCTTCCATCCGCTAGAAACCAGACGAGAGGATGCGGTCTTCTAAACATAGTTTGTGATGTACTGGCCATGACTTTGTCATCAAACGAATCATCTTGTATATTGTATATCTCTTGTAAGGTCAGTACACGTTTTAGGTATATGATAGTGCTCTGAGTTGGTTTAATCTTTGTTAGCTCAGGTGTTGGATCACAATAATGATCATGGAAGGCCGAAATGATTGTGTTCGGATTCGGTGAATTGGATATGTCTAAGTCAAATTCATTCACCTCAGTAGCAACATTAGTAGCCTTGACTGTCGGATCCTCAGATGTCTCTCCTAGGGTTGTGTCTGTGGTTTGTGGAGAGGTCTGTTCTTATGAAGTCTTTGACTCAAGGATCTCCTTTGTGTCACGACTGTCGATTTCTTGTTTGGTTGTCCCAGGGTCGGGTGCGTCCTCGTGAATTGGGTCAGTTTGGTCATGGTTCGGAAATCTTATGTCCCGAATCTCGCAATCGATAGTCACTCTAGCTGAGGATAAGAACGGCCTTCCCAAAATAATAGGAGACACATACAACTCTCCTCGGTTCTCAATGTCCAGGACAATGAAGTCCACTCTATGTTTGACAACTTGAATATTCATGACGACCGAAACAATTCCTCTCGGTTTTTTGGTGGATCAAACTGGAAATTGAACAATTACTCCGGTCTTTTTGAGTGGTCCGAGTACAAGTCCGTCAAACACGGACTTCGGGGGATTCAAGTCAAAATAGTCGCAAATGCCTTATTGAAAAATATGGAAGATTATTTAGAAAATGATTAATATGCGAATCATTATGCAATTGTTCATTTTTCATTGCATCTGCAGCAGTTAGATATGAAGAATGCCTCTCTTAATGATGATGTCAAAGACATTGTCTATGATCTTAATAATTCTCCAGGTGTCGCAAATGAGTAAATGAGACTAGAATTAATAATCAAGGATACGTTTAAGGAAATGAAGATAATACTTTATTTATTAGGAAATTCAGATAAAAGTAGCCCTTCTCTGAATGTTCAATGGCATGATAATTACCAGTTAAAATGAAAAGAGATTGACAGACTGGAAAAATATTCTTGTAAAGAAGTACAAATGAACAACATAGGATGATTATATATTCTCTAGATATTGAAGTGGCCAAATCCCGGGTTTGCTGCTGTCTAATGTCAACGCAATAGTGTGCTTAATTTGTTGAAAGAAACGCGAAAATTTGGGCATAAACCAATGTGCGGTCGAGGCAACACACAGTCAATTCGAAGGATGGAAATTTATAGGTGACTCAGAGAAGAGAATGTACCGAAATTTGACTAGAAAATATATTTATCTCACTTTTTACTAGTCTCACAATTTCTTATGCTGTGAATGTCATGAGCCAATTCACAAGTACTTCCTAAAGACACCCATCTTAAAAAACTCTCCGAAATCTTATAGTATCTATCCATTATAGGAGATGCTAGTATTGCGAGTAACGGAAGCAAACACACAAATCTGATCATTCTAGCAACATGTAAACATATGGATTAACGAGGTTCACCTATCATTGGGCTACATCCTTGGACGGTGGTGATTGATTTCAGTATTTGCGGAGAAGGAGGTACATAAGATACAAAGAGCCCTAATGTACAGAAGGCAGAAAAGAGAGCATTCAGTGAAAGAAGACTGCTGCCCCACCTCGTGAGATGCACACAGGAGAGAAAGCAATAACCGTTGGGGGAGAGACCATTGTGGGAGAGCACTGATGCAAAGCACTCGGTCCTCCTTGGGCCAAGTATCATTGGCCTTGACAATTATTAGATTAAATCCCAAACAATAATCACGACCGCTGCATATTTCTTCAAATTCCACATGCTGAAGAAAGGTAGAGATTCATTGAAATCACTTGCCTGTTTAGAGAATTCACACCTCACTTTACAAGATTCATGTATAAATGACCCATATAAAGTATGGAAGACGACTTCTCCCATGAAAGGTGACACGAGTTCATTATGCACACACTTTATATTAACTACTAATGCCAAGAACACTATTGAGCTTTGCACCAAAAGCCACAAGCCTTTCATGACAAAAACACCATATCCCCAGGCAACAAACATGGCATTAGGCGCGTGAAGCTCTAGTTGAACCGGTGCTGACATACTGCAGCTGCAGCTCCAAGAAACCGGTCTCGACATTCTTGAGGCGAATGACCATATCCTGGAAGATGGTCCCCTGGGAGTGGTGAATGCGGCTTGCTTCAGCAAAACAGTTCTGCCTGCTTGGTATTATTGTCTGTGGCAGTCCCTCGTGGATTCCTTTCTGATGACACTTCACCACCTCTACGAAGGGCTGGATGTCAATCTCAGCTTCGCCCATGGGGTCATCGATGCTGAAGGTGTCCTTATCATAGACCTCCTGCGTAATTATGCCGAAAACACTATGTCGAGTACACAGATAACACTTCACATGTCAGAAATTCCATTGCATTCTTATTCGTATTTTAAATTGATCATGATATGGCACCCAAGTTCTTATGCATCATACTGGTTGGAAATTTCTGATGGTTAGCAGCTAAGGTAACAAAGCCACTAGTTGTTTTTACTGAAATTAGCAAATGGCATTTGATATATGTTGAACAGAGAGATCAGAAGGCCTTCGAGTAAAACATTACCAACTTGATTGGTGGTGTCGGATCTACAATGGGAAGAGTCAGATCTTCGTTCCACACCGGATTTAGAGTGTTTGGCATCACATGGGTCTTTACTTTCTACAAGAAGATACTGGCGTTAGACGACACAATAATAATACAGCAGTGTGCTTGACAGCTAAAAATCAAAGTACAAGAATAAGCAGCAGATAAAGATATAGCATTTTATAGTATTTTTTCTATAAAAAATGTGTACTCAAATGTCACCACGGAGGCTTGCAAGGGCCATTAATCTGTGTTATTTATCTGCAACTGGTGCTATATTTTTGAAAAGTCATTTTTATACTAGGGAGAGATAGCGGCGTGTGATCCAACTAAAATAAAATCTTATAGGTATGATTGTATTGGCTATGGGAGATTGTATAATATGGTCTACTTTCACAAAGTTTAGTTCTTGGTGATAGATTATAAAAAAGTAGTAGCATCCATAAACACCTATTTTTCTTAGTGACCATCAAACCAGGTACACATACTAACAAGATTATAAACATAATCCATTATTTCTGTTAGCACTACAATGGAGCAGTTACTAACCATGAGCGACATCGGCATGGTGCAAAATGAAACTAAATTGTAGATAGCAAGCTATTTATCGAACTTTAATGTATGTAGGTCTTGCACGAATGTGCACTAATAGTGGACTATAAAGCAAGTAACCTGTTTCATTGAACTTTATGAACTATATTGTGAACCTTTGTCTGGGAATAGATGCTAATCACACAAACACAAGAAATCTATTAGGTTCAGCTTTCTATAGGATATATATTGTCGTACTAATATTTCCTAATTTTTTTCTAAACAAATGACCTGGCCTCTGAAAATGTTTTAAAATAGGAAAGAATCCCTCAAGCAATATCATTTCTTCATTTCTTTGCCTGCTTTGTGAGTCCAATTACAGAGACTAGGGATATGGGATCTATGTGTTTGGTTAAAAAAGTACTCAACTTAGCATAACACCCCTAAAACCATCCTTGAATCTAAAGGTACTCCTCTCATTCAAGCACGTTCTTTTTCTATTACCAGAGAAATAAATTCTTGCATCATTTTTTAACAGAAGTACCCAAGATCTAACTTACATCACAAACACAACAGGGCCTGCTGTGTTTATTACAGATGTCCATTAAAGATCCAAGGGGAGTGGTTGTTTGAGTTTGACATTCCTACGAGGCGATAATCATTTTAGCACGCGTTACCAAGTAATACAAACAAGTTATTTTTACTGACCCATATACTTTTTACCATTAAACATAGCATGTTGACTTAACATGCATCTTCTTACAGTTGGATGCACATCCTTGCCGGACAAAATTATTTCTAGAAAGAGTAATTTATTGCCTCAAATAAGCGTCTCCCTATCTTTGGTTGATGGCCAAGATAAGACGCAATCTCACGTAGATATATTATAGAAGAACCGGTCAACAAAGATCAATCCAGAGCTGCCCAAGATTTAAACTTCTGAAGAACTCGAACATACCCACAAAGTCAATCACAAGAGAATATAACCAAAAGCAGAGCCACACAACAAAATGTTTGAAAAGTAGGGAAACCAGAAAAAGATTTACATGCTTGTTCATCCTGAGGACGACACAGGGGTCACTGCTGCTGTAGTCTCTGATGGCGAGGTCGATGCCTTTCACCACCTTCACCTTGAGAAGCCCCAGCAAGATCTCCGCCCCCTTCTCCTTCATCTTTGGGATCCAAACTCGCTTTTTCCCCTTTTCTTCTCCCAGGAGAACAATGACCAAATGGGTTGTGGCTTTTGGGTTTCTCTGGTTTCCTGTTATTTATGGCGATGTGTTGATAAACATGGGAGCCACTCCATCATAGGAATAGTCTCCATCATAGGCATAGTCTCCATCATAGGCATAATGTATCAGGTGGAGGGGTGGTCAACTCAACTGTGCATTTGAGCCCATCCACCACCATTTTATCGTTCATTCCCGTTGACAAGAGGGAAAGATGTCCATTGTTTTTCAAGGTCATTGTTTTCTGATGACACTTTCAGCATCGATTATTTAGTATATAGTGGAGGTATTAGATATTGCAGCTAGAATATTTTTTTATTTCTTTTACATTGGACAATTCGAATCCAACTATAATCCTTGTCATCTAGATTAAAAATACCTAGGTTCTTTTAAATAAAATGAAAATGACCCCAAAGCATGTTGGGGAAATTATATTTATTTTGTAAATATCTTCTTTGGACATTCAACCACATGTATCCATAGCCACAGGGTACCCCCACTAAAAATATCTATGTTTCTAGAGGATGGAAATCGTTGAAAGGCCACCATCACAACCTGGCTACATTATTTAGATTGGACCTAGATGTGACAGTCAAAGATCAAGGGGGTAGGGGGTCTAAATTTTATTTTCCTTTTTGGAAACTTGGGATATATATCCTTAATGTAAATGGATTTTATGCCCAAAAATTGTGAACTTCGAACTCCGTCGATCCGGCACTTGTTGCCATTGGAGGGCCTTGTGCTCGTCCCTGCAACCCTGTCAGTGCACTCATTGCTTCCACCACCATCCTTCTACTGTCATTTGCCACCAACATTCCATCGATATTGTTAGATGACTCTTGTGATCCCTACTAGTAGACATAATTCCTCTTCCGAATCGCTCTTTGGAGGTTACCACCCTCTTGTCCTACTACACAACTACTTGTGATCTCCTCTTGCCGCTCAACTTCATTGAAAGCAACTTCCCATTTGAAACTTGCTAATGAACTTCTTTAATTTACTAGTTAAATGTTTGATGCGAGAACATGTTAATTATTTTGTTTATGCCGAGATGTATACGCATTGATACGAATGATTGCTTTCTATGCCATACTAGATGCATGTATATCATGGATAACATGCTTATTGTTAACCAAAAGAAAATCACTACCTGTTTATTTAGATTAAGCTAAGTTAACATTGAGAAATGTGCTTACCTTGTGGATCAAGTTGGTCAAGTAGATGACTAAGATTTGCTTTTGCTTTACATTAATAAAGGTGGTTATTGTTACAGTACGATATCATTTTGAATTTGCATGTTAACTGTCTACTGGGCACTTTGTGCTCTTTATCTTAACTACGACCTACTTTAAGCAAGGAAAAACTTGTAGAGGAGATACTGGTTGAGTATCGAGACTTCATTCATGTATGGTTGGTGTTGAGTTACCTCATATCCTAATGTACCCTTTTTCTTTTGCGAATCAGATCATATTTGTCTTAGGATTAGGGTGATCCATCTATACATGTGCTATATAAACCCCCCTCAGAGTCATTATTATATATTGGCCTATGTACCACCGACGACCTAGTAAATCTTATCTTGTAGTTTTTTTCTCGCTTGTTTGATATGCATCTTACTTTTGCTACACGCAACAAATTGGCATCAGTGCCAGTGTTCACAAAATCGGCCTATGCGGTCGCATATGCATGTCGGCACCTTCAACGCACCGATTTCATGATGCCCTCCATTATACGCCCATGGCGCTTATGAGAACCACATATGCAGGTTGTGCGGCCGCATGTGCCCTTTGTGCGCCCGCTTTGGGTTAAATGTGATTTTTTTATATGTAAATTTTTTATTGTGATTTTTATGTGATTTTTTATATGTATTTTCTAAGCCACCCAGTATTGTTCTGAAATGTGTCAAATGTGTATGAAATGTGTGGTATAGTATGATTTGTGGCATGTTTTTTATTGTATGAGGAAATGCATGAGGAAGAAAAAGAATAATGTACCAATAATTTAGCAAACTAATTTAGTCAACTAATAGTTATTTTGAATGCAATATATTGGTATATGTAGAGTTTGATACTTTTTATGGAGAATAAGTAATAATTAATAAATATAATGATAGAGATAAATGACATTATAATTCAACAATAGAGGCATTTATACAAATATTTATTCACATATATAGGTATACAAGTTGCAACAAAAGTCACTACACTTAATTTATTATTAAGAAGGACATCCTACATCGTATTATGAATTGTAGTAGACATATATAGTTACAAGTCTCACCTCCACATATTGGAGTTTACCAGTTAAAATATTATCGCTTGAACATTTATGTTTTGTTATACTATTTTAAGTAGTATATTACTAATGTTATGTGTTAAATTTCGATTTTCTTTCGGATACTTGCATATTTTGGTGATTGTTGTCAATTATTATATGTGCTAACTTTTCTATTGAAGTATTGATATTTGATTGATAGGGATTGTTTTGAGCTCTATATAAAAGTCATTTTTCTTAGATCTTCTGTTGGATCACAATTATACAAAAAATTAGTTAAATTGTAGTCAATTGTGTGTGTATATATATATTTAAATAAAAAATTATGAAACCGCGTAGAACCGCATATACCCCGCATATGCCCCCACATATCGCTTTATCGCTATTCACCAATCCGAACACATACACATACTGCTTTCCTGAACCTTGATCAGAGCCTTTGGTTGGTTCGAAGCGAGAAGTGGATGGCATCACATAATGTGATGATTGAGAAGTTCACCAACAGGAAGATGCATGCCCTTCTCAAGCAATAGTTGGAGACCATTGGATAAAAATAGATAAAAGACACTTTGAGTCATTGGAACGGTGACCCTCACCCCCCACCTGTTCATGAAGGAGACATGCTGTTTGATCATCTTTCAGCATGATGGAATTCCCTTCAGCATCAAGGAATTGGGATAAACTCTACGATCATAAAACCATCCATGAAGCAATGTTCAAGAAGATATTAATCCAAATGAAAACTTGATATTCATACAAGGATTTAAGAGGAAGGTCATTACGGAGTTATTCACGTTATTCGCATTTGAGGAGCATGACATAGTGACTATGGGAGTATGTACCCTAGTTCTATTTGAAATTTGGATTCATGTTTTGGCCATCCATGGTTGCAGCTCTTAGTTTTGTTCTGCTAAGATTGGTTGGATTTTTGGCTTCCAAGTGGAGGGTAATACTTTCCATGATACATGTTCATATTAAAACTTGCTTTAATAATTCCATGGGACATAACTCCTCGATAGACCTATTTCTTATGGGTACTTATCTTAGGTCTAATAGAATCACATGGTAACAGAGTTAATAATAATCAATTACACATCAAATAATATTGAATAAATGAAAATTAAGCTAGTTATAGGCTCTTGAAGAAATGTAAATGTTAATGATTGTAGGATCTGTTGGAGAGAAAAATAGAGTGGCATATCAATGAAGAGACCTTAAAGTTCTCTTATATAGGAGAAAGCCATGGGTTAATTACATAAGAGATACATGAAGAAAATAGAAATAAGAAGTAAATATAAAGAGATACAAATATCTCAACACTCCTCAAGCTAGAGCATATATGTCTATCATGCTCAGCTTGGAACAACATCTCTGAAATGGACCTTTGGCAAGGGCTTCGGTGAATATATCAACAGCCTGATCTCCAGTAGAAACATGGGGGGTGGATATGAAACCCTTCTAGTTCATATCTCTGGTATAGTGGCAATCCACCTCTATATGCTTGGTACTTTCATGAAATGTAGGATTATTGGCAATAAACAGAGCTGCTTGATTGTTGCATAAAAGCTGCATAGGAAGAGGTACCTCAACAACAAGATCAATCAAGACAGATCTGACCCACATCATCTATATGCTCCCCTTAGCCATGACTCTGTACTCAGATCCTGCACTGGATCTAGCAACCACTGTCTGCTTCTTTCTTTTTCGTGACACAGGATAGCTCCCAACAAAAATAACAAAGCTAGAAGTAGACTTTCTGTCTTTAGGGCATCCTGCATAATCAGTATCTGCACAAGTTGTCACCTCAAGAGATGTACCTTTGCTGAATAGAAGACCAGTACCTGGTGAGGTCTTCAAATATCTCAGAATCATATAAACAACTTCTATATGAACCTTCCTGGGTACCTCCATAAACTGGCTCACCTTGCTTACAACAAAGGATATGTTTGGTCTGGTGATAGTAGGATAGAGGAGCTCCCCAACAAGCTTTATGTATCTCCTCTTGTCTACCTCCTCAGTGTCATCATCATATAATCTCATGCTCCGATCCATAGGGGTAGTAGTAGGCTTGCACTCTGTCATCCTTGTCTCTAGTAGAAGATTAATCACAAAGTTCCTCTAGGTCATCACAAGACCACTATGGTTCCTGGCGAACTCTAGTCCAAGGAAGTAACGAAGACTACCAAGATCGTTAGTTATAAACTGTTAACCTAAGAACTCCTTGGTAGCTTGAATGCCCTACCCATCATCATCAGTGACGATAATATCATCAACATAAACCAGAATGGCAATTGTACCACTCTGTGTCCTCTGAAAAAAAGCGAATGATCCACAGTGGACCGCGCAAACCCCTGGCGCTCTATCAACTCTGATAGCTTATGGTACCAAGCTTCAGACTCCGCTTCAGGCCGTAAATCACCTTGTGGAGCCTATACACGTTATGAGACTCCCCCTCAATAGCAAACCGTAGTGGCTGTTGCATATATACCTCATCCTGTCGATCTCCATATAGAAATACGTTTTTCACATCAAATTGGTAAAGAGGCCCTTCACCAATAACAACCCATGTTGAGTCTCAATCATCTCCACCTCTACCTCCATCTACCCAGACACAGATCCTACGACTATTTTATATTCGCAGGTCCTCTACTCGCCCTGCTGCTTATGTGCCTTCCCCATCATCCAACATGCCTCAGATATGTAATGAATACATTGTTTCTATTGATGGCACTGGTGATATGCTTGTTTCACAAGAGTATGTACAGGAGGAGCTGATACCAGAGAACATAGAGGTTGATGACCCGGATGTACCTTTTGCCTTGAGGAAGCGACGTCGTAATTGTGCCACGTATCCTCTAGTTGTGCATGTTTCCTTGGACCATCTTTCAAAGGAGTCAAGGAGGTCTATTGTGGGACTCTCTACTATTACTATCCCACAAACATATTAGAAGGCCATACAATATAGTAGTTGGCGACTTGCCATGGAAGAGGAGATGGTCGCTTTAACTCTCGTGGTACCTGGAGTGTTGTTTCTTCTCCTCCAGGTGCCTTTGTAGTGGGGTGCAAATGGATCTTTACGGTAAAGCAATGGACAGATGGTAGTGTAAATCGCTACAAGACAAGGCTTATAGCACATTGGCTCACCCAAACTTATGGGGTGGACTATCAGGATACCTTCTCACCAACGGTCAGACATTCGACATTACACATTCTTGCCACATACCCAAAGACCCTGGGATTAGTGGAGAATAAGTCCTTCTCGGGAAACACAATTAAGAAAGAAACCTTTTCTCCAAGAACAGTGGAAGGCATGCGATTCACCAAGAAGTAAGCAGTGAGAACCACATCACCCCAGAATGAATGAAGAGCTTGATTTTGAATCAAAAGAGTCCTCGTGACATCCAGAAGATGATGATGTTTGCGTTCTGCAACACCATTTTGCTGTGAAGTGTAGGCACAAGAAGTTTGATGAACAATACCAAGAGATCTGAGAAAGTCAAATAGTTGTAAAGTGGAAAACTCCATGGCGTTGTCAGTGCAAATAAACTTCACATGAGCAGCAAAATATTCTTAATTTCAATAAGAAACAATTTAATGGTAGGACCCGCTTCAGACTTATTCTTTAACAAGAGTACCCAAGATAATCTAGAACAATCATCCACAACAACCTTATAGAACTGATATCCTTGATGATTGGGAACATGATTAGGATCCTAGATATCAAAAAGAAGCAACTCAAATGACTAACTACTGTGACGACTCTCACGAGTCAGAAAGGAAGAACGATGGTGCTTCCCAAGCTGACATGCCTCACATTCCAAGGTAGTACGAATAGAGATCTAAGGGAGAACATGGTACAACTTCTACAGAGGAAGGTGTCCAAAGCGAAGATGCCACATGAAAGGAGAAACATAGCCAGAAAGAATGGTAGCAGCACCAACATACGGAGGCTGGACCAGTCTGTAAAGTCCTCTCTGCTCACGACCATATCGAATCACCATGCCCATGAGTATGTCTTGAAACACAAGAGAAGATTGGTTAAATATGGCTCGACAATGTCAATCTTTTGTAATTTGACTAATAGACAAAAGATTCATCGGAAATGTTGGAGCATGCAAGACATTCTACATGCGCATTGATGGGGCTAGGACAATCTCTCCTTAACCAACAATAATTAGATGAACCACAGTAGCAATCACCACTGATATACTAGTAGGGATAGATCTATAAGATGTAAACTGAGCTCGATCTCCACACACGATGAGAAGCTTCGGAGTCCATGATCCAATCAGTCAAATCTGAACTGCTACAAATGGTAAGTGCATAACCAATATTTGACGAACTCATAGATGCTCTAGTAGCAGCTGCTACATTTGAAGATCTTGCTGCTGGGGTGGGCGGTTTAGTCATTATCTCTCTCAGTCTAGAGATAATATCGTCAAGCCTCACATCGTGAGAAGGAGTCGGAGTACTCTCTGTCTGCTCAGCTACACGGGTAGACACATGATATCCATGCTTCAGATAGCATGTCTCCTCCGAATGTCCTGGACGGTGGCAATGCGAGCATGGGCCACGCTGACATCCTCCTCCTCGACCATGGGTTCCATGCCCGTGAAATTGTGAAGTATCCCCTCTGCCACGAGAAGTTGCCATCGCAAAAGGATTTTGGGCCATGGTAATAGACGAAGTAGGAATCCTACTCAACCTCTTCTAGACCTCCTGCATCAGTGGTATCGTGTTTCCAGTAAGCAGTTGAGTACATGTTGCATTGTACTCAAAGTAAAGGGAGGATAGAAAGACTCCAGTCATAGTAGCATTATGGTATTCCTGTTGCTGCTCAGTGCTGGCAGTAATGGGCATAAAGCTATGGAGATTCTCAAACATGCCTCGAAGGTGCGAAAAATGGGCATGAAGAGGCCAACCATTCTGCTTGGTCGAAAATATGTCATACTGTAACCGTAGAATCTTGCTCTCATTCTTGGCTTACCCATATGTGGCTGCCAAGATGTCCCACATATCCTTAGCAGTGGGTTGATTGACTATGTCGTTGACAGTCTCATTGGTGAGCATCCCGGATAGCCAAATCCGTGCATAGGCATCATCTTGCTTCCAATAAGTATTAGCCCCAGTCTTGATCATTAGCTCAGAATCTATCAAAATGTGCTCCTTGTTATGGCATTACATGAGGGTGTGAAACTGCATGGACCACAACTCGCAGTTGGTCACATCCATCTTTACGATGGGAGCCAGGTCCTTGAAGGCACCGGGCGACGAAGAAACGTCATCCTTGTTCTCTGACATGATAAAAAGAATGTCGAAAATCCGAAACATGACTGAGGAGTAGACTACTCTGAGTGAGTCTACACAATCATATGGAGGAGTGGTTGTACGTATAGACTCATACAACCATACTCTTCATTCTTTGATGTAGTATAGGGTCGAAAAACGTGATTCATATGTCCAAAATCATAGAATCCGGGCAAACTCGGACTGTATAGGCCTGCAGAAGCAGCCGAACAATAGCTCGCAGAGTATGCAACAACCCACAAGGTGGCTGCGAGTGGCAGGGGTCGTGAGGAGGGACCAGTCGACGACTTGTTTGACCGACAGGGGGGATGCCGGCAGTCGCTAGGGCCGGCTACGAACGATAGTGGCCCGCTGGGGGTAGCGGTCGGCTGAGGTAGGGGCAACGATCGATTGAGGCATGGGCAGGGGCAAGGGCGGCGACAGGTTGGGGCAGGGGCAATGACCGGTCGGAGAGGGAGGGGGTAGGGTTAGGGTGGGATATGGGAACCCCGGTCTAGGACCGTTGCTCCGATACTACGTCAGGGAGAAAAATAGAATGGCATATCAATGAAGAGATCTTAGAGCTCTCTTATATAGGAGAAAAGCTGTGGGTTAATCACATAAGAGGTACATGAAGGAAATAGAAATAAGAAGTGAATATAAAGAGATACAAATATCTCAACAGGATCAAACTAAGCTGCCGATGAATAAATACTACACTGGTTACATGCTCATGGTGAAATAGAATTAAGTTGGTCATGTGCTCTCGACATAATTTGTAGATTATGTCTACAATTATGGTTCTATGTACATATACAAGCGCAAAAGGTAGAGGTGATACTTAGCAAGGAGTGAAAAAAATGTGCTGAAAATTCGTAGCTTTTTGGATCCAGCAGTCTAATATTATAGAGAAGGCAAGGAACACATGGAGAAGATTTAGATCGTGGGAGCATATGCATCAAGGTAACATTTGTTTTTGAAAATCATCAAGGTAACATATTCTATCTATTTTTCTATCTTTTGGCATACATTCTTATTGTGGTTATACCGTGTTCATTTTTATTAGGCAGACAATTTCTATGGTTTCCTAACATGTAGAAAACCTCCTTAATGATAGAGCAAAGCACTTTGAATGTTATGATGTTGTATTATGGTATGTTTAATATTATTGGTTTGAGGCCTTAGATTCCAGGTGCACACTCTTTATAAGAGTAAATAGTACAAGAACATGGACACTAAGTGTTCATGTTGTGTCTGACAGACGAGATCACCGTAGAGGTTGCCGATGAGAAGATCGTCGTAAGACTGTAATTGAGACTAGAGAGTATGTATGACAAAGTCTGATCAACAAGTTGTCGTTGAAGCAACATTTGTTCTTGCTACATATATAAGTTGATACCCTTTTTAAAAAGCATCTAAATCATTTAAACAAATTACTTTAGATTTAAGAAACATAGATGCTAAGATGGAGAATGAGGACACTTCTTTAATTTTATTGGTTTCACTACCATTGTCGTTTAAAGAATTTTGTTCCATCATTCATAGTCGACATATAACTCAACCATGGTCGGTCCCAAGCTCAGGTAAATAAGGAGGGTTGAGTTAGGTAACCAATATCTATCGCAAAATAGTCGGATATTTCAACAACGCTTTAAGCAATCGTTGGGATTTCATTGGAGCGTTCCCTACTAGCGACGTGTTGCATTGCTCGAATGAAATGAGAAGTTGGCAAGGACCGCTATATCGCTGCTCAGATGTAGTTCAAAATTTGCAAGGGTTCTCACATGAGGAACATGTGCGATTAAATAAGTCTAGGCAGTGGTCTGCACATTGAATCCAATGTATGCTTGTTGCTCTTGTTAATCAATAATCTTCCAACTACATCATGTTTTCCCCCTTTATCTTGTCTTGCCAATATTTCACCATTGGGGACCTTTTTTTGCAGTATCAAATATAACCTTCTTTACTGCATCATTTGCTTTCTGTGCAGAAATTGACTGAAATTCTTTTATCTAGGAACAAGGAGTTTATAGTTATCTATAGAGGAAATGATTTTGTGACCCCTCCCGTTGCGAAGATATTGCTTGAGAGAGAGAGAAATTAGCAAATGTTAGACAAGATGAAGAGGATCAAGCTCGACAGAGGGCATCTGATTTATTAGTTTTGCCTTCAAAGGCACATGAAGGCCTCGTTTAGCATGTACTCTAGGAGAAAGTGTTGAGGCCAAGATGCATTGGACAAATGAACCAAGCAAGAGAGAGAGAGAGAGAGAGAGAGAAGATGATGGAGAAAGAAATTTTATCAAAGCATGAATCCCTTGTCAGATCCATGGAAAAAAAGCTAGCATTTGTATGTCAGTCAAAAGTTATGGGTGTGCTGTTTCATATGGGCTATCATCTTCTTGCAGATTCTCATTATTATTTTTGTTTAGGCAGACGAGAAGGTTAGAAGGGAAGAGAGAGCTTTGGCTAAAGTACGGGAATCATTAAAGCCCACCGATCTTCCAAATGATCTTGAAACAGTAACGGATGAGGAACGCTTCTTATTTCACAAAATGGGTCTCAGGATGAGATCGTTCTTGACTTTAGGCTAAGTTATTTTTTCAGTTGTATTTTTTGACCTTTTTTTCACTTTTGAGGAATAAATTACTTACTGTACTGGAAAAACCCACAGGGAGACGAGGAGTTTTTGATGGTACCATAGAGAACATGCACTTGAATTGGAAATACAGGGAGCTTGTTAAGATTTTAGTGAAAGATCAGAGTTTCGCACTGGTAAAGTACATAGCAATAGATCTTGAGGCTGGGAGTGCTGGGTTCCTAATTTCTCTTGATAAAACCACTAAAGGCTATGCAATAATCTTATACCGTGGGAAAAACTACCTACGGCCACAGTTACTGCGACCTAGGAATTTGCTGATCAGGCAGCAGGCATTGGCACGCTCCATCGAGCTTCAGAGGCGAGAGGTGGGACTATGAATTTCTTATAATATTTTGAAAAGAAATTTCTGTCCTCATCGTCAAAACAAATAACAAATGGTGCTTTTTGGAAAACATGCAGGCACTCAAGCATCATATAGATGTCCAACTGACTGAGGAGACGCGTTTGGTGGATGGAGCGCTGGTGGAGAGCGAGCGCGACTTGGAGACCGAAGGCGACTGCGGGTGGAGACCGATCGCGACGAGGAGTCGGAGGGCAACTTGGAGACCGAAGGCGTCTGTGGGTGAAGCGTCCAACGTTCCTGGAAACCGAATGGAGAGCACGGCTAGCGCGACGGGAGGTGGTTGTGCGGGTTGGGCCGATGACAAAGGGAAGGCGGTGCATCGGGGGAGCGGTGGTGATGCCTTTGGAGCGAAGGGTCGTGAAGGTGGGCTTGGAGAATGGGTGCATGTATCTCACAAGAAGCCTGGTAAGCGGTGCTTCAGGTGCGGCGAGCGCGGTCATGTTGCGCCGGCCTGCGGGCTCCCTGCGAGATGCTTTGGTTGTGGAAGAGTTGGTCACAGAAGGGATTCTTGTTGGTTCGGTTATGGTCGGGGCGTCTCTTCTTTTCGCAAGGAAGATCTTCCGGCCAGCCGTGGGGGGGGGGGGGGAGGGAGCTGCGTCGCTGGGATTGGCACTTGTACTTGGGAGGGGGGATAGATCTTTTGCTCAGGTCGTGGAAGGTTCCAATATGCCGGCTGGCTCGACTGGCGTTGGTGGAGCTGAGTTGGACCTTGTTGCCGAGCCTGCGAAGCTGGATGTGGTTGGGGGGGTCGACCCTTTTGGTGCGGGTTTGCATGGGAGGGGGAGGCCTGATGAGGGTGCTTTGCATGGGAGGGTGATGAAGGGGGGCGATTTTGGCGGGGCAATTGTGGGGATTGCCCTTTGTAAGGGAGTTGCATGGAGCGGTGTCAATTCTCTCTTGCATGGGTTCTTGGGTCCTCTCTTCGCTGGGGACTTGGTTGTTTTGGATGATTCCCGGTGCTGTGTTCGTGGCCTCTCCCCGGAGCAACGGGAAAGGCTGATGGCGCGTGGTGCAACTGAAGACATTCTCTGGAGGCCTTTTGATGCAAACGAGATTTTGGCGCGGCGTTGATAATTAAAATAAATTGGGCGGTGGAATTTTGGTGGAGAAAGAGAGGGATTGAGAGGAAGAAAACTCGTCGGAACGAGGGGTTTGGAGAAGATAACTCGCCGGGAATGCGAGGGGTTGAAGGAGAAGACCGCGGAGATCGCGTGGAGGGAGAGAGAGACGGAGAGGGGATAGAGATAACAATCTCAATTTTTACTTCATAATTGACTGCTTAAAAACAAGGACCTACCCTCTCTTTATATAGGAGAGAGAGGGTTTACAAAAATAGTAAACTCAATTAAATTGACAACCAACTTTCCTAATTGGACTCTAACAACTTTAAATTGACCTCTAATGACTTTAATTAGACTCTAACTAATTAATTGACCAACAATTATAATTAAAATCTACGAAATAAACGTTGAGATCACATGCGATCTCGATTATTTAATTAGATCAATACGACCGCTAAAAACGCAAATAAAATTGATAATTATTTAATTAAATAGATGTGGCCCTATAATTTGGGGTCACGCTGCATCAACTCTCCACCGCTTTAAAAAATTCGGCTCCTGACGAATTGCGTGATGTAGGTGGATAGTTGGAGAAATCATCCTTGAATTGGGCTTCAATTTCCCCCCATGGGATCATCTTCAACATTACGTTTATAGTTTCTTCCAATTGGAGGGTACCACTGCAATTTTCGTACCCCTTTCTTTTTCTCTCTTTTCATACTGCTCTGGACCTTTCCGTAAATAGAGAACCTAGGGGGTTGTTTTCTGCAATTTGCCCAATTGGTATTCCAATCCCTAAATTTATGGGATTGAACCTCCCTTGGAGAAATTTCAGGAAGTCCGTATGGGACTCTTCCCTCCCCTCGTATCAGACAGCGCCGAACCCCATAGTTAGGGATTCGTTTTCTTGGGCGTTGGCGTGATTGAAGGGGACACCTGTGACGGCGACGCAAAGTGCGGCGACCTCGATCTTGATCGGGTTGGGACTGGCGGTGGCGGCGATGGCCACGCCTCAAGTGCTCACGGTGGCCGTGTACGATCGAGCGTGGGTGATGGTGCCATCTGCGGTGCCGACGATGGAGGCTCCAGTCAAGGGGCTTCGTGATCGTATGGTTGGAGAGGGGTGGCGCGGCGGCCTGGCGAGTAGCGGGGCGAGGGGAAGGGGGACCGTGGAGCCAGGGGAAGGGGCGTGAGGTAGGGGGAGGTTCCTGGGGTCCGTGGGGAAACAGGAGGAGGAGGGGGGGCGCTGTGGGTGGGGGCGGCAGCAGTAGCGGTGGGGGTGGCGCGGTTTGCTCCCGGGGTGGCGCCGGGGTGGTTGGAGGAGGCAGCGGGGTCGCTTCCGACGATGGATTTGGTGCTGGGACGTGCTGGACAGCCACCGTTTTGTCGTTTTTTCCTTCTAACACGGTCTGGACAGCAGCGGTTCCTTCGTGGACAGCGAGCACATCATTGTTGTTGACGTTTTTTCCATCCACAACGATCTGGACAACAACCGTTTGGTCTTCTTTCGCGATGTTTTCCTCGTCCAAACTCGCGATAGTGGCTTCAACGGGTGGCGGCTTTGCTTGGGCGTTGCGGTAGGCCTCAAGGTTGGCCGTGAAGTCTCGAAACATGGATAACATGGATTGGAAGTTGTTCTGCAAATCTCGTACCATGCGCTCCGTTTCCTTGTCGTAGACGTCATTGGCTCGCGGCTTTCGTTCGGATGAACGATGGTGTCGATGCGGACGCCGGGGCGGATCGTTAGATCGTGAGGACGATCTAAATGCCATGCTCTGATACCAATTGATGCAAACGAGATTTTGGCGCGGCGTTGATAATTAAAATAAATTGGGCGGTGGAATTTTGGTGGAGAAAGAGAGGGATTGAGAGGAAGAAAACTCGTCGGAACGAGGGGTTTGGAGAAGATAACTCGCCGGGAATGCGAGGGGTTGAAGGAGAAGACCGCGGAGATCGCGTGGAGGGAGAGAGAGAGAGACGGAGAGGGGATAGAGATAACAATCTCAATTTTTACTTCATAATTGACTGCTTAAAAACAAGGACCTACCCTCTCTTTATATAGGAGAGAGAGGGTTTACAAAAATAGTAAACTCAATTAAATTGACAACCAACTTTCCTAATTGGACTCTAACAACTTTAAATTGACCTCTAATGACTTTAATTAGACTCTAACTAATTAATTGACCAACAATTATAATTAAAATCTACGAAATAAACGTTGAGATCACATGCGATCTCGATTATTTAATTAGATCAATACGACCGCTAAAAACGCAAATAAAATTGATAATTATTTAATTAAATAGATGTGGCCCTATAATTTGGGGTCACGCTGCATCACCTTTGCATTTTGCTGATGGAGCTTGCTCGAACGTCGAGGTGTGTGTTGCGGAGGTGCGAGGGTTCCTTTCCTCTCTCGGAAGGTTCACGGCCTTGGCGAGGCTCTTCGGCGCTGGGGGGAGGTTCTTGCGGTCGTAGAGGATGGTCTCAAGCCTAGTTCGGACTGGAGGGTCACGCGGGTTCTGATGGAGTGTAGCAAGAACCTCCTTGACGACGCATTGGACAAAGTCTTCTTTGAGTCCCTAAAGATTGGTAGGTTCCACTTCATTGTGGAGTTGTCATTCTTGGAGCCTCCGGCGCTGCCGCAGGCGATGCTTTTTCCGGTGGCCTGGCCTGTGGGGACGGAGTTCCTGTCGGTTGGTGACGTCGCCTCGACTTCTGATGGCCAGGTGGCGCTGCTTGGGGGTTCTTCCGAAGCGTCACCCTTATTGTTGGATTGCCCGCGCCCCTTCGGGGGGATATCTCGGGTGTCGTGCAACTTCTCACTAGGAAGCGGTTTGTCTGAGGGGGTGGCGCCCGAGATTGATTCACTTTTCGGCTCTCGTCCGTGGAAGGTGGACCGTGCTCTTCATATTCGATATTCAGGTCCGCGGTCGGATCGGACTGCGGTGGAATTATGCGGGATTCGGGATTTCGGATCTTGGTCTGGAGCGGAAACTACCCGCAGGTCCGTGTCCTTCTCGGTCTTGGATCCGGCTCCGACCTTTTGTGCCCCCCCGGACGAGGCTGATCCAGTCTCGGATGTGATTCAACCCTCTGATTGCATTCTAACCGTTTTGGGATCGCCTGATTTCTCGGGTGGAGATTCGAGCAAGGTGGTGGGTGCAAGTAGCTTGAATTTTCTGGGCCCTCCTTTACTTGACGAACGATGATCGTCTCTTTTCGCCTCTCCGAGCTCTGCGGGGGTTATCCCGGCCGTAGACGCTGATAGCGATTTGGGGAGCCGTTCTGACAAGAGGTCGGGGAAAAGATATCGGAGGAGGAGCAGGTCTCGGGCAGGGTCCTCGCGACTTCACTCCTGTGCAACTTTGATAGATGCTGTGGCGGAGGCGGCTGGTCTCAGTAAAGTTGGGGGGCGTCGGCAATTGTCTTAATGAAGGTCCTCTCCTGGAATGTGAGAGGGTTAGGGGAGGCTGATAAGAGAAGGGCGTTGGGTTCCAGACTTACTGAATGGGGTTGTGATATTGTCCTAATTCAGGAATCGAAGTTGAGGGGGATTGATGATACTTTGTGACGATCCTTTGGTGCGGGTGCGGTGGATGAGTTTAGGGCGTTGGATGCAGAAGGGGTGGCGGGGGTTTTGATTATTGCGTGGAGATCAACGGCTTTTTCTTTCAGTTCTTCGCTCCTGGGACGACATATGATTTTTGGTTGTGCTTGTGAGGGGTTCGACTGCCTCGCCGATCGCCTTCTCTTGCATCTACGGCCCTTGCTGTCACATTAAGAGGAGCGAGCTTTGGGATGATTTGAGTGATGCGAGCTGTGCTTTTGAGGGGCTCCCTTGGATCATTGGGGGAGATTTCAACGTAACGCTCCACTCTTCGGACCGTCCCCAGTCGAGGGGTGGCCGGGACCCGGGCTCCCCCATTTTTGCGGAGGTTGTGGACTCGTGGCTTTAGAGAATTTGGTGGCAAGTGATATTATTTACACCTGGAGCAACAATAATTCCCGTTCTAGGATTGATCGATTTTTGGCTTCTGGGAGGATGATGGAGATGTTCCCTTGTTGCTCGGTTTCCTCTAGGCCCAGGTCTTTTTCGGACCATTCACCAATTCTTTGGGACTCTAGCGAGGCCCCTTTGGTGAGGGTCCTCTTTAGATATGAGAGATGATGGATTCAGGAGGCGAGCTTCAAGGATGTTGTGGCGGAGCATTGGGCTCAATCGTGCTTTGAGGGGTCGGCGACTTCTAGGTTGAGTCAGAAACTAGAGTCGCTGCGGAAGAGGCTGGCTCGATTCAAGAGGGACTCTAGGTCGGCGAGAGTGGCGGTCAGGGCTGAGGCGGAGGAGGTTATTGCGAAGCTCGATTTGATGGAGAACGAAAGGGAGCTGACGCTTGACGAGCTTTGTGAGCGTTCCCGTGCGCAGAAGCGTGTTTCGGAGGAGGACAAAAAGAGGTCTACTGAATGGCGGCAGCATTCGAGATTGAAGTGGATCAAAGATGGCGATGCAAACACGGCTTTCTTTCACCGTGTGGCTAGTGGAAGGAAGCGTAACAATGTGATGCGCTCTATTTCCGTTGATGGGTCGAGGTTTGTGGGGGACAGAGAGACGGAGCGTGCTATTGTGGAGCACTTCAAGGACTTCACGGCGAGGCGTTCCCAGAGGTCCTGGAGGTGGCTGGGGCTTGGGGCTCCGACGGTCTCGGAGGTGGACTGCGCGATGCTAACTAGACCGATATCCTTGGAGGAGACTAAAGCGACCGTATGGGAGTTAAATGACGATGGGTCCCCGGGGCCCGACGGTTTCTCTGTAGCATTCTATCGTGATTTCTGGGAGGTGGTGGGAGAGGATGTTTTTGAGGTTGTTGCCGAGTTCTGCACGGGGAATGCGAGATTCGATCGAATTAACATGGCCATTTTGTTGCTGATTCCTAAGTCGCCCGTGGCAGAGGATATTGGGGACTTCCGTCCCATCTCAATGACTAACGCCATTTACTTAATCGTGGCCAAGGTGCTGGCTCGGAGGCTTGCTCAGGTTCTTGATTCGATTGTTTCTCTGATCCAGGCCGCTTTTATTTGGGGCAGACAGATTTCTGATTGTATCGCGGTAGCATCGGAATTGGTGGCCGATTGGAGGAACTCGGGGAGGCAGGGGGTGCTTTGGAAGATTGATTTTGCCAAAGCGTATGATATCATTGATTGGAGCTTCTTATGGTCGGTTCTCAGAAGGCGGGGCTTTCCTGAGCTTTGGATCTCATGGATGCGGCGATGTGAGACCACTGTGTCTTTCTCGGTTTTAGTTAATGGCGGTTTGGAGGGGTGCTTCTTCCATCCTAGAAGGGGGCTGCGCCAGGGGGGCCCGCTGGCCCCTCTCTTGTTTGTCATAGCTGCGGATGTCCTGGCATGTATGGCTGATCGGATCATTGATGCTGGGCTCTCGAAAGGCTTTTCTAAGGGAAACATTTCTGTGCCCTTGATTCAATTTGCTGATGACACCATCTGCTTGATTGAGGGAGGTGCTGCTGAGGTTGCTGGCATGGCGATGACCCTTGATTTATTTAGTGGGATGTCGGGTCTGTTTATTAATGGGACCAAGTCTAAGGTTATTCCTTTCGGAATGACGGAGGAGATGGCGCTTGAGTGCGACCGGATTGTGGGGTCTACTCCGGGCGAGCTTTCGATTGGGTACCTTGGTTTTCCATTGGTGATTGGGAGGGCCAGAGGTAGGGACTGGATTCCGGTAGTCGAGAAGGTGGAGGCGCGTTTGGCAGGTTGGCGTGCGGCGCTTCTTTCCAAGGGAGGGAGGCTTGTTCTTCTCTAATCGGTACTCTCCTCTATCCCCATGTACTTCCTGTCGATTCGTCGTTTGCCGGCTGGGATCCGTAGGAGGCTCGATACTTGTATGCGAAGATTTCTGTGGGGAAAGAATGGTGAGTCAGGGGGTGGGATTCACCTAGTGGCGTGGGATGAGGTGACCCGGGGGAAGCTCGAGGGGGGTTTGGGAGTTAGGCGGTTGGAGGTTGTTAATGACACTTTCTTTCTCAAGTGGGCGAGTAGGGTTTGGGGCCAGTGTGGAAATTTCTTTATTGATGTTCTGCGGGAGATCCATGGGGCGGGAAGGGCAGGGGAGGAGAGGGTGGGGTTGGTTGGTGCTCGTACACCATTTTGGCGTGGTGTGCAGGAGGTCTTCCTGAGGCATCGGGCGAGCTTTAAGCCGGTGCTGTGGAATGGAAATTTGTTCTTATTCTGGAAAGACAATTGGTTGGGAGGGGATCCTTTGAATGCTCGTTTCCCGCTATTGTTTGCAATGGCAGCTGACAAGGATGCCTCAGTCGCCTCTTGCTGGGAAAATGGGTGTTGGTGCCCGCGTTTCGGGGCGAACTTCTCGGATCAAAGACTTGATGATTTTCTTTCCCTGCTTGACGTCCTCGGTGTTGCTGATAGGCCATCCGATGGACAGGACCATTGGGTCTGGAGGGACGGCATCTTCTCGACGCGCAAGGCCTATGGGGCGTTGACTCTCGCACCGCTGGTGCGCTCTGACTCCTTGGTGCGGGATTGCTGCTTTTTCTGGGGGCTAAGATTACCTTTGCGCATTGGCTTCTTCTTATGGCTCTTCCGCAGGAGGAGGCTTTTGACGAAAGACCGGTGCTCTAGGTTCTTGGCGAATGTGTCCAATCTCTGTGTGCTGTGCGATTTGACGGTGGAATCTCTTGAGCACATTTTCTTCGAATGCCCAAAGGTAAGAGGGCTGTGGGAGGATCCAGTTGTGGATTGGGTGCGAACAATCGACTTGGTGGTCTTCTGTGACTCGTTGTTCCTGAACAGGAATAGAGATAGAAGAGACTTAATGATTCCGGTGGCGAGGCTGTGGTCGATTTGGCTTGGGCGGAATGAGGCCATATTTTTGAGCCAGCGCTTTTACAAGGAGAACATGCTTAATCGTAGTGCAAGGTTGGTGGAGGACTGGGGCGGCGGCTAGTTCTCGAGTTTCCTTTGGTTTGTTGGAGGCGGTCCTGCCTCTTTGTACAGTTCCTGGCTGTCTTATACAAACTTTTTTCCTTTTTGTTTCTTTAATATATTGAGGTGAACACCGTTGAGTGTCTCCCCCTTTTTTTGGGCTTCAAAAAAAAACTCAAGCATCATATATCGAACTTGCAGGAGAAAATGCAGACAGTGAAAGATGAAGTATGGTTAACACTTCTCTGAAAGATTGATCACTCCAGAACGTTTCTTCTGAATGTTGTTTTACGGGATTGTTTCAGGAGCAAATGAGGATAAAACATATAAGTGGTGTAGATGGGCCCACTGAAATAAGCAGTGTTATTTCCTCCAATGTGTTGACCTGGAGGTCAGACTTCATTCATCAAAAGCATCGGAAGTTAATCTCGTCTTGCCAGCCACATAAAGTTCAAATTATCTTTTGATCTCATCTTGTTAGTTGAAGTTTAAATGAAATGGTAGATGAGACTTGAATTGCACGAAAAATGTTTGGACTTGATTGCAACTTCAAACTTCAAATGTCTTTAATTTTTGTGGATAAATTACTCAGGAAGGAGAAGAGGCATATCTAAAAACATTTGAGTGGGATTCTGATCGACCTATATTGTTAGAATAATTATGTTATTTACTTCTATCGTCTTATTTCTGTAATTTACCCATAGAGCTTTTCTCCTATATAAGAAAGCTCTAGGTTTTGAGGGAACTAATCTTGGTTTATTGTATCTCCACATAGTATCAGAGCGACGGTCCTAGACAAGAGCCTGTGCCCTAATCCCCTCTCCCCACCTAAAGCCTTGACGCCGCCTTTGGGCCCAGACCTAGGGCGGCGCCGCCGCCTTGGGGCCCTGCCTCATCTGCGCGTATCGCGCGTCTCCATCTTCTCCATCGCGCATCGTGCTGATATCTGTGCGTTTGCGCACATCCTAGTGTGCATCGTGCATCGTGTATCCATGCACGCACCCTAGCGTGGATCTCTGCGTGGTGCTCCTGAGATCTGCGTGGATATGATCTGATCTCCTGCAGCTTGTGCGTTTAGGCGAACTCGTCAGAGGAACCCTCAAGGTATGGAAGGCATTGTGGTATAAGTCTACGCCCACAACTGCCTTCATACATGTTCACGTAGACATTATCGTCTAATCGTGTAACCCCAGTCGCCAGATATTGTTGTCATCATGTCAAACAACAGGGTAGATCTTCCGTCCCTGGGTGCCTTTAAAGGTCCAGCACCCGTTGTGAAAATGGATGGCACAAACTATGGACTGTGGGCCATGCAGTTCATGAGTCTTATGTAGTGCAATGGCAAGAAGCATATCCTCACACAAGAGGAACCTGTTGAGAAGTCTGGGGTTAACGCCTCATGGGAGGTTGATGATGCATATGCACGTGTATGGTTATCTGGTACAATATCCATGGAGATAGCCAATGACATTCTGAGTCAACCCACGACAAAGGCCATGTGGGATATCCTTGCTGCAACATATTCTTTTGCAAAGAACGAGTCGAAGATCCTACAACTTCAGCATGATATTTTCACCTCGAAACAAAACGGTCGTCCTCTTCATACCCTATATACCTCTCTGAGGGGTATGTTTGAGAAGTTACATGGGTACATTCCGTTGACAGCCACACCAGAACAGCTAAAGGCATATAGGGACTCAGTGATGACATGAGTATTTGTAGCAGCACTTGATCTACAGTATGATGCTGCAAGAGCACAAATCCTTACAGATGCTACCATACCTCCTACGGAGGAGGCCTACCGCAGGTTGAGTAGACTCCCCATATCTCATGGTGGATCTCCTCTATCTCAGATGTCATCCGCCATGGCAGCATCTCGTGGTAGGGGAGGATCTCCACAGTTCCGAGGTAGAGGTGGCTGTGGCAAAGGAGGAGGTAATAGACCTCCTCGACAGCCGTGTACTTACTGTCGCAGAACAGGTCACACTGAGGAAACATGCTATTCCAAGCATGGGTTTCCTACTACTACAACATGTGGCAGAGCATACTCAGCAGGAAGGAGGTCCTTCACATGTTCCGGATCATAGGTTTGAGGAGTTGGTGGTGGTGGCGCGACTTAGAGAGATCATGCCCAGCCAGGGGTCAGCACGTACTTTAGGATCTTTGGAGATAGCAGCTTCAGCGTCAACATCCACGTCAGGTATAGCATATGCTCTTACTAGTTGTTACAGGGCCGATCTATCAGATTGGATCATGGATTCTGGAGCATCTCACCATTTATGTGGTGATAAAAGGCAGTTGGATGTTTTTAGTGCAACTCAAATAGGACGATCCGTGGTGGTAGCTGATGGGACACACTCTCCCGTTACTGGTCAGGGGGAGTGCAGTTGACCCCTGCAATACAGCTTCAGAATGTTCTTTATGCTTCTGATTTTTCAATGAATTTACTGTCGATTAGTCAAATCACTAGAGATTTACATTGCCGTGAGCAAGGGGGTCTCTATAGACTGGTGCAGTCTCCTTATGCTGGTGTCTCTTCTGTTAGTGCTGGATCTGTTTCTCCATACACATGGCATCTCCGGTTTGGTCACCTTCCATTGCAAAAGATGATTCATATCCTTCCACAGATTTCTCCCCGTTCTACCTTTCAGTGCGAGGCTTGCCAGCTTGGGAAACATCATCGGTCTTCCTTTCAGAGTCGTCAGGGTTCAAGTAGTCATGGTCTGTTTGAGTTGCTCCATTTTGATATTTGAGGTCCTAGTCGTGTCCCTGATCTTCAAGGACACAGGTTTTATGTTGTCGTTGTTGATAAATTTTCTAGGTTATCATGTGTCTTTCTTCTTAAAAATAAGTCTGATGCTGGTCAATGTATTCAATCTTTTATTAATGAAATAAAGAATATTTTTTCTGCTAGAGTAAAGTACATACGATCTGATAATGCTCTAGAATTGCGTAGTACTCAACTCTCTCAATTCCTTAGGTCCCATGGGATTGCGCATCAGACGTCTTGTGCATATACCTCCCAACAGAATGGAGTGGCTGAAAGAAAACATTGTCATTTGTTGGATGTAACCAGAACCCTTTTGATTCAGAGCCGTGCCCCTCATTCCTATTGGGGAGATGCGGTTCTAACTGCTTGCTATCTGGTCAATCATATGCCTTCGTCTGTATTAGGGGAGAAGATCCCGTTCTTGATTGTGTTTCCTGAGACGGATCTTTTCTCCCTTACGCCACACGTATTTGGTTCCGTTGCATTTGTTCATTGCTTCTCTCCTGGTCTTGACAAGCTCTCTCCCAGAGCTGTCAAATGCGTGTTTGTGGATTATTCCAAAACCCAAAAAGGATATCGGTGTTTTGATCCTGTTCGACGACGGTACTATATTAGTGCAGATGTCACCTTCTTTGAGTCCATTATGTATTTTTCTCCAACAGGTGACAGAATTACTTCCTTAGAGGATGGAGAAGATATCTATATGCCTCCTCCTCCATCCGTTCCATGCTCTAGTCTGACACCACAATTGTCAACACCACCATCGCATACTCCACCACCACCGCCACCACCACCGTCTACTACATTCTACCCTCAGGTCTATCAGCGTCCCTCTGCTCATGTGCCTCCTCCATCATCCAGCACGCCCGAGGTATGTATTGAACATTTGAGTTCCTCTGATGGCACAGGTGATTTGCATACGTAGATGGATGTATAGGGTGCTGATGGTATTTCTACTCCTCATGTTGATGATCTCAATATCCCTATTGCACATCGTCGGTAGAAGCGTGCACGGACGATGAATCCTAAATATGGGTTGGAATTTGCTTCTCAGGTTTCCTTGGAATGTTTATCCAAGGACTTTCGACAGTTTGTTGTTGGGTTATCGGCTATTGAGATCCCACGATCATATGAAGAGGCACTACAGAGCAGTCAGTGGCGACTAGCTATGGAGGAAGAGATGGCGACATTGCAGTCAAGAGATATGTGGGGTATTGTGCATCCTCCACCGGTGCGTCGATTGTGGGCAGCAAATGGGTATTTACTGTTAAGTATCAGACTGATGGTATAGTTGACAGATGCAAAGCCAGATTGGTCGATCGTGGGTTCACCCAGACATATGGGGTGGACTATCAGGACACGTTTTCCCAAGTGGCACGTCACTCTACCTTACGGATCCTTATTGCAGTTGCTGTTGTCCGTGATTGGCCCCTTTTTCAGTTGGATGTGAAGAATGCTTTCTTGTATGGTGACTTGCAGGAGGAAGTTTATATGCAGCAACCACCAGGGTTTGCTGCTGAGGGGGAGTCTAGTATGGTGTGTTGTTTTCATAAGGCTATATATGGCCTGAAGCAGAGTCCGCGGGCTTGGTTTCAGAAGCTCTCGGAATTGATTGAACAGAAGGGCTTTGTCAGATCTACAACAGATCATACTCTCTTTGTAAAGAGAGACCAGCGAGGTAGTGCGATCATCTTAGTTTATGTTGATGATATTGTTATCACTGGTAGTGATGAACATGGCATTCAAGCAATCAAGGATTTCCTTGGCAAGAAGTTCGTTACCAAGGACCTGGGTACACTTCGTTATTTTCTGGGATTGGAGTTTGCACAAAGTCAGCAAGGCATGGTAATGACACAAATGAAGTATGTTACTGATCTGTTGTCTGAGACAGGTATGGCAGGATGTCGACCAACTACTACTCCTATGGATACTAATGTTAAACTTTATGATAATGACTCCGAGGAGGTGAACAAAAGACGATACAGAGAGCTAGTGGGGAAATTATTGTATGTTACTATTACCCGGCCCGATATAACCTTTGCTGTGAGTAGGGTAAGTCAGTTCATGGAGCAACCCAGGCAGGCTCACATGAATGCGGTTTTTATTATGCTGAGATATCTGAAGTCATCTCCAGGTGCTGGTCTTCTGTTTAGAAGAGATACATCTCTATCTGTCACAGGATGTGCAGATGCAGAATATTGGTAGCTCACCAGTAGCTTGGAAGAGTAAGAAACAAACTGTTGTTGCTCGATCCAGTGCAGAGTCAGAATATAGGGCAATGGCCCAAGGCAGTACTGAGATGATGTGGGGTAAATCTGTTTTGACGGATTTAACTATTGAAGTGCCTCTTCCCATGCATCTTAAATGTGATAATCAGGCAGCCTTGTTTATAGCTAATAATCCAGCCTTCCATGAAAGGACAAAGCACATTGAAGTGGATTGTCACTATACACGGGACTTGATTAAAAAAGGGCTCATTTCGACATCTTATGTATCATCAGGAGATCAGATTGCATACATGTTCACCAAGCTCTTGCTAGGGGTCCATTTCATCACTGTTGTTCCAAGTTGAGCATGATAGATATATATGCTCCAGCTTGAGGGGGAGTGTTAAAATAATTATGTTATTTAGTTCTATCGTCTTATTTCTGTAATTTACCCATAGAGCTTTTCTCCTATATAAGAGAGCTCTAGGGTTTGAGGGAACCAATCTTGGTTTATTGTATCTCCACATATATGAAAGTAGATCATTAAGTTGGGACAGAGGGGAATTGCTCAGGCACATCATACTGGAAAATCAACGGATTAAGATTTTTGCAAGGCCTTGCGAAGACGACTATCTCGAGTCTGATCATCAAGAATGATTATCGACACAATGACACCATAGACTTTTTTCTTATTTTAATACACGTGAATTATTCTATAGTCAATGCTGCCAATATTCCTAACTAGACATTTCTCCAATGCACTTCAGCACAACCACTCCAGTGATTACCAGGGTTAGCATCTTATCCAAGCAGCTGTCTGATCTATCTGTAACAACGTGTAATCCCGTTGTAATAGTGGGGAAAAGGCTTTGTTGTTGTTGTATGTAACTTTGAACATGTCTCTTTGTAAAAAATGTACAGGAAAACAGTATGCTATACCAATCTATTCTTTATCATCAAATTAAGTTTTTTCCCTCACTATTAAATGCTTTATTCCTGCCGGTAAAGTATGCTTGGTTTATTTTCTTTAAAATTTTCATTATTGCTTCCATTTTAATGTGTATAGTACCAACTAAAATGGGTATCTCCAGATTGGCATATGCTCCTGGGATAGATATTGGTTGTTGCTGTATTGTTATGCTCGTATCTTCTTTTGAAAATGATGATTATTTGTTTAATCTGATAATGACCTACAAGTATTGATGAAAATACATAGGATATGTTCCACAAACAGATAATTTCACATATGCACATTTTATTGTGGAGAGAAAAGAATGAATCATAAATTATGGGAGCCCTAGGGTTATCTTATATAGGAGAGTAACCCCTATTGAGCAATTACATAAAAGAAGACGGGAGAAATAAATAATACGTAAAAGATATGAAAGATAACTAGTATCTCAACACGACCCCTCAAGCTAGAGCATAGATATCTATCATGCTTGCTTCGAGCAGCATTGTAACAACCTAAAACTTTTGACCATAAAAATAATAGACTAAATAGATGAATATGCTACATAGAAATAATAATTAAATAAGCTATACATGAGAAAATATGTATACACGAGAAATAATAATTAAGATAGAAGTTTGAAATATATACATTCACATACATGTGCGTAATAACCTATACATGAGAAAGTATCCTTGTAAATTTCACATAAAATAGTAATAGAATGAGATGAGCATGGGAAAGAGGTCGTGGATAGCAACATAAATTTTCCATAAAATAACAATAAAAGAGGACAAGAAGCTCGTGCATGAAATCAAATGGAAGGATGTGCGGCATGGCAGATACGGCCAAGGGGTACCGACGCAAATTTGAGAAAAAAAAATAAAATGGGATGGATAGGACAGGGGGATGACGTGCATGGAAAAAGGTAAAAGCTTTCTTCATGCAGAAGGCTTCAAGTCGGTAGGCAAGAGTTACTTGCCGCACAAGATTGGGATGTCGGCATGCAGAAACAACCTCATCCCCCATGCTATAAATAGGGATAGGAAGGCTTTGTAAGAGGCAAGAAACAAGGAGAGAGAGAGAGAGTGTGTGTACGAGAGAGTGCGAGAGTACAAGAGAGGGAGAGAGTGCGAGAGAGGAGGCAGAGAAAAAGAGAGAGATAAATATAGGAGATAATTCAAAAAATATAGGTATGGCTTTCCTTCTTTCTTTTGAACTCCTCTATTTTTAATTTCAATTTCTTTTATTCAATTATTCTATTTTTTCATGCCAAATATTTTGCTATGCAATAATAATCACGTTTAAGAAATTTCGTAATTTCAGTTATATGTAATCTTGTTAAACGTCGACCTTGAAGGGCATCTTTGATCTATGATGGACATCATGTTGGTTTAGTAGCTACAGTATACGTAGATAATCAAATCATATTGTTTTATAACTTACCAAGTATATATGAGTCCATGAGTATTTTTTTATACAATAGTAGAAAAAGATTTGCATGATATAAGATTAAATATTAAGGGATATATGTTATCTTTCACATATACCTATCAGTTATGATACAAATCCATTAGATCAGATTTTATTAATGATATTCTGAATAAAATAATGTCACTACAACGACACATGGAGCTAAGTGTTACGTTAAGGCGGGAGCCACCTCTAGAGTCCATTTGTCGGGTCCTAAAGGACATATCTGGCCTAACGGGCAACACCTTCCGAGGGTGTCGTTTCAAGGGAACCTCGTGGAAAAAGTCCACTATTGACTCAGCAGCTGTTCTCATTCTATTTTGACTCTGTAAGTACTCTACTATGACCACTTGTGCCAGTGGTAAGTAAAATACACCTATACGAATGTAAGGGTAATATGGACCAAATAATAGTAATAAGAAGGCGCACATGTTAAAGCAACATATCACCTTGATCTGTTTAGGAATATAATTCAGATCTGAAAAGATTATCTGTTCATTTTCTTTTATGATTATTCTCTTGTTAAAAATACTAATGAAACTTGGACAAGACATACCGCTATGGTTAAGTTTCTCTTAGAAATATTTTCTCAATCTGTTTCTTGTTTATGCCATACTAAGCTATTTTGCTTATGAGCATTTTGTTCCGTTCCTGTGGTTTTTGCCCTGCCTCTGAAGGATAAGGTGCTGAAGACGGATTAAGCAGGAGAACACATGATTAGAAGCAATAGTAATAGAAGTAGTTTTTTTTGTTAATGTACGACACTGTGATCATCTGTGACTTTGTTAGATGAAACGAAAGTATATCTTTTATGACTGTAGTTTGACTATGAACTGTGGTATTAATATTTGCAAATAACCCCCCGGACCCAATGTGGCATTATATATATATATAGAGAGAGAGAGAGAGGATAGGGAGTATGCACCCAGGTGCATGTAATTCTACATGCACCCGGGCCTATAGGTCCCACATTTTTTACTTTTTCGAAAAATACCGTCATGTATATTCATCTATATATTCCTCCTGTATGTCATTCCAATTTCGTCACAAACAAAGACCCCTACATCCTCCATCTAGAACACATTATTTTAATGGTCTTAGAATTGCTGTAATCGACCTGTTCTGGATGAAAGACGTAGAGGTCTCTGTTTCTGACGAAATTGGAATGACATATAGAAGGGATATATAGATGAATATACACGGCGGTATTTTTCAAAAAAATAAAAAATGTGGAAGTTATAGGACCGGGTGCATGTAAAATTACATGCACCTGGGTGCATACTCCCTATCCTCATATATATATATATATATAGGAGAAACTTCAAATGAGGCGGGGTCTCACCATATATATGGTGAGCCACCCTCAATTTAGGCAACTTTCTAATATATTTTACAATTTCTTGTTTCACATATATAATAATATATATTAACACAACATGTATAGTGAAATAAAATTATTAAAATATTATTATAATGGATGGAAATATTGATTTGAATTTAGATGCTATATTTTACAAAATTCATTTTTTTACAATGTGCAGTTTATATTTTACAAAACTGTACAGAGTTTTTACTAAATTCGCAGTGGCTTTTACAATTTCAGAAAAGCCCCCACCTCATTTGAAAGGTCCCCTATATATATATATATATATATATATATATATATATATATATATATATATATATATATATATATGGGGGGGGTGGGCTTTCAAATAGGATGCAGTCCTTCCTGAGTTAAGGAAGGCCGCCCCTTTTTTGTATAAAACAGGAGCACTTTAGTAGAATACGTATACAGTTTGTATTATAGGTGCACGATATAAATATAAAGTCGCATACAAAACTGCGCATTATAATACAAAAATTAAAACTGCACATTATAATACAAAACTTTATATGTATTCTACTAATCTCATCATGTTTTATACAAAAAAGGGGTTGGCCTTCTTAAACTTAGGAAGGACTGCGTCCTATTTGAAAGAAATCATATATATATATATATATATATATATATATATAAATTTCCGCTGGCCGCCCGGATTCGAGGTCGTTACAGGTGGTGTCAGAGCCGAGGTTCACATAGGAACCCTTAGGATTTTCTGACTTAGTTAAATGAACTGACCTAGATTTGTCTCATGACTTTTAGATGGCATCTGGATGTGAAATCATGCCCACTGGAGGCGAGTTTGATAATACCCAACCTCAGCATATGCAATTTATGGCTGATATGGGACAGTGGCTTCGTGAGGAGCAGTGACGAGCTGAGATTGAACGTGAATTGGCACGAGAAGAAAGAGAGATGGCTCGTAAGATGTATGATCAATCGAAGGGAGAAGAAGTGACACTGAGTAAGTTTTTGCAACTTGACCCACCTATTTATAATGGAGTAGAACCAAAAAAAGCAGAATACTGGCTTAAGGAAATTGAATTGGCGTTTAGTGCTCTAGATTGTCCTGAGGAAAAGAAGGTAATATTTGCTATGTTTAGGCTGCGAGACAAAGCAAAGGACTGGTGGGAAACTTGCAAGGGTGTTTCTTTTCCAAATGAACAAATTGTTCCTTGGAAGGAATTCGTGAAGTATTTCACGGATCATTTTATCCCTATGCGAGTTAGAGAACAAAAGAGGCAAGAATTTATCGACATGCAACAGAAGGAATTAAATGTAGAAGCATATACTGCTCAATTCTATCATATGGAGAAGTATGGAAAGGGGATCTACCAAACCGAATGGCAAAGAGAAAAGAAATATGTGATGGGACTAAGAATAGGCTTGCGAGGAAAGGTCTTAACTAATATGCCGGAAACGCTTGCAAAGGCAGTAAATACAGTTGTAATAATTGATGAAGAACATCAACTAACCCAAAATCAGCTAAAGGTCAAAGTAAGGTAAGTGGAAGTTCACGGGATAATTTCCAAAACTCTAATAAGAAGACGAAGACCGGATATTATAGCAATAATGAGAACAGGTTCAAGTCTACTAATAGATCGTCTTTTCCTATTTGTCCTCATTGTTCTAGAACACATCCGGGAAAATGTTATAAGATGACCGGTGCATGCTTAAGGTGTGGACAGAAGGATCATTTCATCCGTGACTGCCCAAACATGAAACCAAGTGAGGACCAGAGGAAAGCACCAGAACCACAGAAGAAGGTCATGGGACGCGTATACTCAATCACAACATAATCAGAAGATCCTAATCAAGTTATAGAAGGTACACTTTCTATCTCGGGATTTATAGCTAGAGTTCTTTATGATCCAGGTGCTTCACATTCATTTATATCCAGTATATTTGTTAAATTGATTAAAATACAACCTAAAGTGTCATTCATATTGATTGTCTCTTCACCAACGGGAAAAATCGGTATGGCTGGGTCCATGAGGTACCCATTGAAATTGAAGATAAGCTATCGATTGCCAATTTAGTACTTCTTGAGATGACTGATTATGATGTCATTTTGGGAATGGATTGGCTCTACGAGAACTATGCACATGTTCTCTGTAGAGAAAAGAAGATCATACTTTGTAGGCTAGATGAACCCGAGATTCTGATTAAGGGTTCAGTGAAGTTTATTAAACAAATTATTATCTCCTCTATAAAGGCACACCGAATGATGTTAAAAGGTTGCACGAGTTTTCTAGCCAGTATGGTGAAGACACATTCTCCACATACTTCTATAGATGATTTGCCTGTAGTTCGGGAATATACTGATGTATTTCTAGAAGACCTTCCTGGTTTACCTCCTTCCAGAGAAATTGATTTCGGTATTGAAGTTATGCCGGGTTCATTCCCTATCTCCAAACCAACATACCGCATGGCACCAACAGAATTAGCAGAACTTAAGAAGCAAATAGATGAACTTCTTGAAAAATGGTTTATTCAACCTAGTGTTTCCCCATAGGGCGCTCCTGTGCTCTTTGTCAAGAAGAAGGATGGGACTCTTCGACTATGTATTGATTATCGAGCCTTGAATCAGATTACTATTAAGAACAAGTATCCTTTACCTCGAATAGATGACCTATTCGACCAATTACAGAAGGCAGCTGTTTTCTCAAAAATTGACGTAAGGTCAGGCTACCATCATCTAAGAATAAAGGCTGAAGATACACAAAAGACTGCATTTTGATCAAGATACGGACATTATGAGTTTCGAGTAATGCCATTCGGATTGACCAATGCTCCTGCAGCATTCGTGAACCTCATGAATAGGGTGTTCCAGGATTTCCTTGATAAATTTGTCATTGTTTTTGTTGATGACATACTTATATATTCTGAAGACAAGAAGCAACATGATAAACACTTGAGGTTGGTATTAGAGACTCTGAGACACCACCAACTTTATGCTAAATTCTCAAAATGTGAATTTTGGCTCGAAAAGGTGATATTCCTTGGACATGTTATATCTAAAAATGGTATAGCAGTTGATCCATCTAAGGTTGAAGTTGTTCAGAAATGGAAGCAGCCAAAGACGGTTACAGAGGTGCGTAGTTTCTTGGGATTGGCCGGTTATTATAGACATTTCATTCGGGACTTCTCAAAGATAGCTCTACCATTAACCAAATTAATGATGAAGGAAACGAAGTTTACATGGACTCCACAATGTGAGGAGAGCTTCTAAATATTAAAAGGTATGCTGACATCGGCTCCAATTTTAACACTTCCATCAGGTACTGGGGGTTTTACAGTACACACTGACGCATCAGGATCGGGCTTTGGTGCAGTATTGATGCAGTATGATAAAGTCATAGCCTATGCATCTCGGCAATTGAAAACTCATGAGTGTAATTGCCCTATTCATGATCTGGAGCTTGCCACAATAGTTTTTGCTTTAAAACTATGGAGACATTATCTTTATGGAGAAAAATTCCAAGTATTTACTGACCACAAGAGTCTTAAATATTTATTCTCACAGAAAGATCTGAATATGAGGTAACGACGGTGGTTAGAATTATTAGAAGATTATGATTTTACCTTAGAGTATCACCCGAGGAAAGTTAATGCAGTAGCTGATGCGCTCAGTAGAAAATGGAAGATTAAGCTAGCTAGTATGAGGCTACAATGGAATACTATTGAGGATTTTATTCAGTGGAAGCCTTTCTGTGATAGTAATCATGATATTTTCGTAGCGGGATTACAAATTCACTCAGCGTTGGTGGAAGGTATTATCAGCACAAAAAGATGATCCTGAATGACCACAATTGATTGAATTATCGAAGAGGCCTAATAGCGAGTTATCAATAACAGTTGATGGAGGACTGAGATTTAGGAATAGATTGTGGGTTCCAAATAATATAGAAGTTAAGAAAGAAATTCTAGAAGAGGCACATAGTTCTATGTACTCCATTCATACCGGGAGTACGAAAATGTATAAAAACTTGCAAAGGAATTTCTGGTGGAAAAATATGAAGAGGGAAATTGCAGACTTTGTCGCTAAGTGTCTCGTACGCCAGCGAGTGAAGATAGAACATCAGAAGCCAGCTGGGAAGTTACAACCATTGGATATTCCAGAATGGAAATGGGAGCATATCACTATGGACCTTGTAGTGGGTTTTCCTCCCACGAAAAGTGCCAAATACGATTCTATTTGGGTGATTGCAGATCGCCTAACTAAATCGGCACATTTCTTACCCATACGATTTGGTCAGTCCACTGAAAGTCTGGCTAAATTGTATGTACATGAGTTTGTAAAGCTTCATGGAGTACCTGTATCAATTGTTTCCGATTGTGACGCACGTTTCACTTCTAGATTCTGGAAGAGCTTGAATAATGCTCTGGGCACAAACTTAAAATTTAGCACATCTTTCCATCCACAAACAGATGGACAGTCAGAAAGAACTATCCAAACACTTGAAGATATGCTCAGATCTTGTGCACTAGATTTTGCTGGGAATTGGGACTTCCATCTACCATTAATTGAATTCGCCTATAATATAAGTTTTCATGCTAGTATCAGGATGGCACCATATGAAGCATTATATGGTAGACCATGTCGATCTCCCTTATGTTGGAACGATGTAGGTGAAAGACAAATTCATGGACCAGAGATTGTAGTAGACACTGCAAAGAAAATTGAGATCATCAAAAAGAGATTGTTAGCTGCCCAAAGCAGGCAGAAGAGTTACGCTGATTATCGGAGGCATGATCTTAAATTTGAAATAGGAGATCGAGTCTTCATTAAAATATCACCAATGCGTGGAGCAGTTCGTTTTGGGAAAAGAGGAAAGCTAAACCGTCGATATATTGGTCCTTTTGCCATCATCAAGAAGATCAGGGAAGTTGCTTATCAGATTGATCTTCCTCCTCAATTCAAGAATTTACACGATATTTTTCACGTTTCAATGCTAAGGAAGTACATACCTGATCCATCACATATAATCGAGTATGATATTCCCGAAATACAAGAAAACTTGTCTTTTGAAGAGAAGCCAATCAGGATCATTGATCATAAGGAAAATCAGCTAAGAAGACGTACTATTTCTATGGTCAAAGTCTTATGGAAGCATCATAATTATGAATAATCCACCTGGGAGATAGAGGAAAACATGAAGGCTAAATATCCTGAACTTTTTGGTAAGTCTGTTGACTCGTAAATTTCGGGATGAATCTTTTTTAGTAGGGTAGATTGTAACAACTTAAAACTTTTGACCATAAAAATAATAGACTAAATAGATGAATATGCTACATAGAAATAATAATTAAATAAGCTATACATGAGAAAATATGTATACTCGAGAAATAATAATTAAGATAGAAGCTTGAAATATATACATTCACATACATGTTGTGTGTAATAACCTATACATGAGAAAGTATCCTTGTAAATTTCACATAAAATAGTAATAGAATGAGATGAGCATGGGAAAGAGGCCCTGGATAGCAACATAAATTTTCCATAAAATAACAATAAAAGAGGACAAGAAGCTCGTGCATGAAATCAAATGGAAGGATGTGCGGCATGGCAAGTACGACCAAGAGGTACCGACGTAAATTTGAGAAAAAATAATAAAATGGGATGGATAGGACAGGGGGATGACGTGCATGGAAAAAGGTAAAAGCTTTCTTCATGCAGAACGCTTCAAGTCGGCATGCAAGAGTTACTTGCCGCACAAGGTTGGGACGTCGGCATGCAGAAACAACCTCATCCCCCATGCTATAAATAGGGATAGTAAGGCTTCGTAAGAGGTAAGAAACAAGGAGAGAGAGAGTGTGTGTGTACGAGAGAGTGCGGGAGTACAAGAGAGGGAGAGAGTACGAGAGAGGAGACAGAGAAAAAGAGAGAGACAAATATAGGAGATAATTCAAAAAAAATATAGGTATGGCTTCCCTTCTTTCTTTTGAACTCCACTATTTTTAATTTCAATTTCTTTTATTCAATTATTCAATTTTTTATGCCAAATATTTTGCTATGCAATAATAATTATGTTTAGGAAATTTCGTAATTTCAGTTATATGAAATCTTGTTAAACGTCGACCTTGAAGGGCATCTTTGATCTATGATGGACGTCATGTTCGTTTAGTGGCTACAGTATACGTAGATAATTAAATCATATTATTTTATAACTTACCAAGTATATATGAGTCCATGAGTATTTTTTTTGTACAGTAGTAGATGAACAAAGATTTGCATGATATAAGATTAAATATTAAGGGATATATGTTATCTTTCACATATACCTATCAGTTATGATACAAATCGATTAGATCAGATTTTATTAATGATACTCTGAATAAAATAATGTCATTACAACGACACATGGAGCTAAGTGCTACGTTAAGGCGGGAGCCACCTCTAGAGTCCATTTGTCGGGTCCTAAAGGACATATCTGGCCTAACGGGCAACACCTTCCGAGGGTGTCGGTTCAAGGGAACCTCGTGGAAAAAGTCCACTATTAACTCAGCAGTTGTTGTCATTCTGTTCTGATCTGTAAGTACTCTACAATGACCACTTGTGCCAGTGGTAAGTAAAATACACCTATACAAATGTAAGGGTAATATGGACCAAATAATAGTAATAAGAAGGTGCACTTGTTAAAGCAACATATCACTCTGATCTGTTTAGGAATGTAATTCAGTTCTGAAAAGATTATCTGTTCATTTTCTTTTATGATTATTCTCATGTTAAAAATACTAATGAAATTTGGACATGTCATACTGCTATGGTTAAGTTTCTCTTAGAAATATTTTCTCAATCTGTTTCCTGTTTATGCCATACTAAGCTATTTTGCTTATGAGCATTTTGTTCTGCTCCTGTGGTTTTTGTCCTGCCGCAGATACAACTGAAGGATAAGGTGCTGAAGACGAATTAAGCAGGAGAACACAAGACTAGAAGCAGTAGTAATAGAAGTAGTTTTTTTGTTAATGTACGACATTGTGATCATCTGTGACTTTGTTAGATGAAATGAAAGTATATCTTTTATGACTTTAGTTTGACTATGAACTGTGGTATTGATATTTGCAAGTAACCCCCCGGACCCGATGTGGCATTAATATATATATATATATATATATATATATATATATATATAATATTCCGCTGGCCACTCGGATCCGAGGTCGTTACAAGCATCTCTGATAAGGTCTTCTTGCTAGGGCTTTGGTAAGTACCTCTACCATATGATCTCCAGAGCTGACATGAATAGTGGAAATGAGACCCTTATGTATCATGTCACGAGTGTAGTGATAGTCCACCTTGTTGGGAAAAGATCAAAATTCTATTCTCCAAAGAACCCTAGGGTTCTCTTATATAGAGGAGAGACCTATGGGTAAACTACATAAGATGGAAGAAATAAATATAAAATGTAAAAAATAATACATAGAGGTAATAATATCTCTACACTCCCCCTCAAGATGGAGCATATATGTCAATCATGCGCAGCTTGGATGTACACTTCTGAAAGGGTCCTCTGAGTAAGGCCTTGGTGAAAATGTTTGTAATTTGTTCCCATAACTTACGTGGAAAGTAGAAGTAAAGCCTTTCTAAATCATGTCCAGTGTATAGTGGCATTCTATTTCAATATGTTTAGTTCGCTCATGAAAAGTATGATTATTTGCAATGAATAAGGTTGCTTGATTATCACATTGTAACTGCGTAGGAGGTGGCACATCAATATATAAGTCAGCGAAAACAACTCAGACCCACATCATCTCTGTGCTTCCTTGTGCCATAGCTCTACATTCTAATTTAACAATAGACCTGGTCAATGTTGTAGAAGACGGTATTCGTTATTCAGTCGGAGGGGTCACTGAATTGAGAATAATTGGTATTCAGACGACTATTTAGAATTATTCGTTTGTATTTTTTAATATAAAAAATATTTATAATACATATATTCTTATATTTTTATACATATATGGTCATTATTTAACATGAATCCAAGATAAAAGTACCAATCAATGTAATAGATATATAGAATTTGACATTTATGGCGATACCATGGTAAAAGGTTACCCATAAAAAGTAAAAATAAAAAAATAAAAAACAAAAAGTCAAACTCCAGTCGGCCTAATAGTCAGGCTAGTCGGCCGACTATTCGGTCGGGCCGACTAGAGGTCTGTTCGGTCGGGGATCCCCCACAACGCATAGTTGGACCGACTATTCGGGATAGTCGGTTGACTATTGCAGCACTGGACCTGGAAACCGTGGTCTATTTCTTGCTCTTCCGAGACACTAAAGAGGTACCAACAAATACGATAAAACCTGAAATAGACTTCCTATCCTTAGGACACCCTGTGTAGTCCGCATCTGCGCAAGCTATAATAGTGAGAGATGTCCCTTTTATGGACAATAGTCCTTCACTTGGGGATGCCTTCAAGTACCACAAGATCATATGGACTTCATCCATATGTACCTATCTGAGCTGCTCCATAAATTACTAACATGACTGACAACAAAGGAGATGCATGGCCTTGTGATGGTAATATAAAGTAGCTTTCCCACAAATTCTTTGTATCTTCTCATGTTCATCTCCTATTTATCATCATCGTATAGCCTCATGCTCGGATCCATAGGTGTAGGGGCAGGTCAGCACCCAATCATGCATGTTTCGACTAGCATATATGTAACATATTTTCTTTGAGTTATCACAAGACCTTGTGAGTTTCTGGCAAACTTTAACCCCAGAAAGTACCATAGGATGCCAAGATCCTTTGTGACAAATTTTGATTGAGAAATTCCTTTGCCTTCTTGACCCCCCTGCACATCATCTCCTGTAACAAGGATATAATCAACATAGACCATATGGGCAACTATACCTCTATGGATCATCTGAACAGACAATGAATGATCTACATTTAATCTCTTGAATCCCTGCTTCTCAATCAGGTCCGAGAGCTTCTAGAACTAGGCCCTTGGACTTGCTTAAGGCTATAAATTGCCTTGTGAAGTCTACAAACATGCTGACATTCCCCCTCAGCAGCAAACTCCAGAGGCTGCTGTATGTAAACTTCTTCTTGAATATCACCATACTTGTTGGAAAAAGATCAAAATTCTATTCCTCAAAGAACCCTAGGGTTCCCTTATATAGAGGAGAGACCCATGGGTAAATTACATAAGATGGAAGAAGTAAACATAAACTTTAAAAACAATATAAGGAATTAATAATATCTCTACACACCTTGATATGCTTGGTCCTCTCATGTAAGGTTGTGTTACTGGCAATGAAGAGAGCAGCTTGGTTGTCACATTAGAGGTGTATGGGAAGATGCATCTCAAATTCAGGTCAATAAGAATAGATCTGACCAATATAATCTCTCTACTAGCTTGCATCATGGCCCTGTATTCTGATTCTGCACTAGATCTGACAACCATAGTCTGCTTCTTTCTCTTCCATGACACCAAGGTAGTTCCTACGAATACCGTAAATCCAGAAGTAGACTTCCTGTCCTTGGGACACCCCGCACAATCTGCATCTTCACAAAATATAATTGCAAGGGATGTACCTCTACTAAATAGAAGACCAGTGCCAGGTGAGGCCTTTAGATACCTCATAATCATATGGACCGCATTCATATGTGTATGTCTAGGCTGCTCCATAAATTGACTCACTTTGCTCACTGCGAAGGATATATCTTACCTGGTGATAGTCACATAAAGAAGCTTCCTAACAAGCTTCGTGCACCTCCTCTTATCAACCTCATCAATGTCATCATCATAAAACTTCATACTCAGGCCCATAGGAGTATTGGTAGGTTTACAATCTACCATACCTGTCTCAGAGAGAAGATCTGTAACGTACTTCCTCTAGGTCATCACAAGACCTCGTTGGTTCATAGAAAACTCCAGTCCAAAGAAGTAACGTAGGCTACCAAGGTCCTCGGTCACAAATTGCTGACATAGGAAATCCTTAGCGGCCTAGATACGCTACTCGTCATCTCCTGTAACAATGATATCATCAACATAAACAAGTATGACAACTGCACCTCTCCGAGTCCTCTGAACAATTTAGTGAATGGTCGGCAGTTGATCTCACAAATCCCTGTTGCTCTATCAAATCCGAGAGCTTCTAGAATCATGCTTTTAGACTTTGCTTAAGGTCATATATGGCATTGTGAAGCCTGCAAACCTTTTAACACTCCCTCTCAACAGCGAACTCAGGTGGATGCTACATGTAAGCCTCCTCTTGTAGGTCACCATAAAGAAAAGTATCCTTCATGTCAAACTGATAGAGGGGATAATCACGTGTTACTGCAACTGATAAAGGTATACGAAGAGTAGAAGGCTGGCCACTAGAGAGAATGTATCTTGATAGTCCACCTCATATGTCGGGTTGAACCTACATATCACAAGTCTCGCCTTGTAGCATTCCACACCACCATCTCTTTGCTTCATCGTAAACACCCACTTGCACCCAACAATAGATGTGTCAATTGGAGTTGAAACAAGGCTCCAAGTGCCACGCAACTGTAACAGACCATCTCCTCCTCCATGGCAAGACGACATTGACTGTCTTGGAAGGCCTCCTGACATGTATGTGGTATCTCCACAACTGATAGTGCCATGATAAATCTCCTGAAATCTTCTGAAAGTTCGCTCAAAGAAACTTGGGTTGCAAGAAGATATGAATCACAAGTGCATATCTGCTTTCGCAGAGCAATATGCACATCGAGACCATTTTCCATCTCCTAAATATGTAAATTTCCCTCTTGAGAGGGTACCTGCTCATCCTATAAGGAATCCTTCTGCACAGACAACTCAATAGTACCATTAATAGAAATAATGTGCTCATTACATACTTGAGGCATGATGGATGATGGGGAAGACCTGTGAGCAGGGGGACTGAGTGAGACCTATGAGTAAACACACGTGGCAAAAACTGAGTCAAGGTGGGTGGCGGTTCATGGGTAGCCACAAGAGCATATATATGTACCGGAGGTAGAGGTGGCGACAGTGGTGATGAAGGAGGTGATGGGGGTGGTAGAGAAAGTGCAGGAGGGGGTAGAGATGTAGGAGGCGAAGTCATGTAGACCTCCTCATCAAAGTCATGTGGGGCCAATTTGTCACTTGTAGGAGAAATACATAACAGACTCAAAGAATGTAATATATGCACTGATAAAATAATTTCGGTGAAGTAGATCAAAGCAACGATACCCTTTATGAATACAAGAGCAGCCAACAAAGATGCACTTGACAGCTCTGGGAGAGAGCTTGTCACGATCGGGCGAATGATTGTGAACAAAGGTCACAAACCCAAACACACGGGGTGTAATGGAGAACATATCATTCTGGAGAAATGTAATCAAGAGATGGACCTTTTCTCCCAAGATAGAAGATGACATACAGTTAACTAAGTAGTAGGTTGTGAAAATCACATCACCCCAATATGAGTGAGAAACACGACTCTGAATCAAAAAGGTTCTGGTTACATTGAGTAAATGACGATGTTTGCGCTCGGCAACACCATTCTGCTGAGATTTATAGGCACACGAGGTTTGGTGTACAATGGCAAGAAACCTAAGAAACTAGGATAGATGTAAAGTGTAAAACTCCAGGGCATTGTCAGAACGTAAATACTTGAAAGTAGTAGCAAAATGTTCTTTATTTCATTAATAAATGATTTAATGACCGACCCAACCTCATACCTATTATTTAACAAGAAATCCAAGAAAGTCTAGAATAGTCATCTACGACCAGATAAAAATAGTGTCCCTGGTGATTAGGGACACGACTAAGACCCCAAATATCTAGGTGAATGAGCTCAAATAACTAAGAACTGCTTTGACTCTAAGGAGATAGAAATGGAGAACGATAATGCTTCCCAAGCTAGCAAGCCTCACAGTGGAGGGAAGATCGCATGGAGATCTATGGAAGGACATGACACAACTTCTGTAGAGGAAGGTAGCCAAAACAAAGATGCCACATGTGTGGTGAAACTGTTCAAGTAGGACTAGTAAAGGCATCAACATGAGGAGGCTGGACCAGTCTGTAGCGTCCATGCTGCTCACGGTCACATCCAATCACCCTGCCAGTGACTATGTCCTGAAACACAAGAGAAGATGGGACAAAAATAACACGATAATGCAGATCCTTTATAATCTGACTAATAGAAAATAAATTCATTTGAAAATCAGGAGCATATAAAACATTCTGCAGGTGCATGGTTGGCGTCAAATGCACCTTCCCCCTTGCAGTGATGGGTAAGTGAACCCCATTTGCAATGGCAACCCATCTACTAGGGGATATGAGCCTGCAAGACCTGAACTGGGCTCTGTCTCTCTACACATATGTTGAGAAGCACCAGAGTCCATGATCCACTCTGTCATATCTGCATTGCTACAATCAATAAAAGCATATGCGATACTTGAGGAGCTCGAAGAGGCTCTAGCAGAAGCTGCAATATATGTGGATTCTATAGTGGTAGTGCGGGGAACTGGAGTAATGATCTCCCATATACGAGAGACAATGTCATCAACGAGTGGATTTTCTTGAGGAGTCTGAAGGTTCAATCTACTTCGCCATGCGAGCATATGTGGGGTATTCTTGCTTCTGTTATCATGTGTGTTCAGAGTGTCCTGGATGAGGACAATAGGGGAAGGGACCACACTGACGTTCATCACCTCTGTCACGGAGACTACGCCCTCTGAACTGCATAGAACCTCCCCTGCTGCGAGAAGCAGCCATCACCGAGGAAGGTTGTGTGGTGGTGGCAAGTGGAATAAGAAACATATTGTGACGATTATAAGACTCCTCCATTGAAGGTATGGTTGTCTCGGTTAGAATTGTCCTCGTACTGCCTCATACTTTAGGTCAAGTGCTGCCAAGAGAACTCCAATCATCGTGGAGTTTCTGTACACCTTCTGCTGCTCTATGGAGGTCTAGTCGACATGAAGTTGTGAAGCTTCTCGAACATGCTATGAAGAGGAGTAGAAAATATGCAGTGATGACCATTCTGCTTTGCCCTGTATATGTCAAACTGAAGCTAAAGAATCTTGACCTTGTCCTTCACTTGGGTATAAGTTGATGCAAGGTTGCAGAAAGCGGTAGTTGGTACTCGATCGGTGGGGTCACTGATTAAGGATTAATCGACAGTCCGGTGATTAATCAGATTTAGTCGGTCATTAGTCGGTTTTGAATTTTTTTAATTATTTTAAATATATAAATCATTTTATCATATATTCTTATATAATTACATAAGTTTGTACATTTTCTATATTATCATAATGAAACAAAAGAAGTAATTGACTTTAAATATAACACTAAGCATATTAGAAGAAGTTTGCTTTTAAAAAAATATAAAAAAACAAAAAAAATAATAAAAATCTCTATGTAAAAGTCGGCCAATTAGTTGGGTTGACCGACTAATGGTCGACTAGGCCTAATCGATTCGGCTACCTCCCTAACTCGACTAGTCGGGCCGACAAGTCGACTGACTTTTACAAGCTTGAGTGGATGCCAGAATATCCCATATCACCTTGGTGATCGGTTGGTTCACAATATCATTGGCTATCTCTGTGGTGAGGGTCCCATAGAGCCAAATACATGCATATGTATCATCTTGCTTCCACGAAGCATTGACTCCAGTCTTGTCTGTCAATTCTGGCTTCATTGGAATGTGCTCCTTATTGTTGCACTGCATAAAGGTCAGGAACTACATGGACCACAACTCATAGTTGGACCCATCCATCTTCATAATAGGAGCCGGGCCCCCTTGAAGGCAACAGACGAAGAAAATATATTACCATTGCTTTCTGACATGATGAGAAAACAACCGAAAAGCAGAACTTGACTGGGAAATATACCAAATAGAGCGAGTCTACACAATGGAGGATTGGTTGTACATGTAGACTCACACAACCATCCTCTTCGATCCCCGAGTCATGCTTGGGCTGGAAAACATGATATAGATGTCTGAAATTATATTTTTCGGTCAAAATCATACCATTTCATACTACAGTTCGACGCAAGAGAGGAACTAAATCTACCTCAGAGGTTGCTGCTACAAGAGCAGCGGCGGTGCTGTGATGCCATAGGGGCTACATGCAACGATTGCGGCAGCCGCTGCTACGCATTGGCGGCTACACGTGTGTGGGGGGAGGAGGCTTCCACTGTTGCGCATGGGCAGCGGTTGTGGCGTGGATGAATGAGAGAGGGCAACATGTTAGGTTAGGGAACATGGTTCAAGAACTCCAGTCTAGGACCGCCACTTTGATACCATGTTGAGAGAAACAATACGAATCATAAATTATGGGAGCCTATAGTTCTCTTATATGACAGAGTAATATGTTGGAAAAATTACATAAAGAAGATGAAAGAAATAAATAATACGTAAAATACATGGAAGATAACTAGTATCTCAACACTTATAACTTGATAAAAAATGCTCCAACTTGAGAGGGAGTGTTAGTAATGTATCCTACGATTCTTATTTATTATTCTTGTAACCCCGTGAGGGGTACTTATGTATTTTCTCCTTTTTTGAGCTCTCTAGGGTTTTGTCCTAAACAAGGACCCCTAGACCTCTGGAATAAGACAAGCTTTTCATTCTTTCTCCACATGGTATCAGAGCAGTGGTCTAGACCGGTGTTCTGACATGAAATCCTTCCCCACCAACAAGCCTCTTCTCCGCGTACCGCCTCCTCTCTGCACGTGTTGCCTCCTCTCTGCACTCAGCCTCCCCGCATATTACCTATGAGCACCAACCCATCTCGAGCGTGCTTCTCCCGTGCGTTGGAGGCCCGCTAGGGCTCCTAGCTACGCAACTATGCGCTATCAGGTGCCCCACGAGCAGCCTCCAGCCCAAGCAGGATTTCAGACAAACCAAAACCCCTCCTTGCACCGCCATCGCTGCCAAGCCTCTAACGCCCAACCCTTGCATCGTCGGGGCCCTCTCGTTACGCTACCGGTACCCCCACCTCGCTCGCCCTGCTTCTCCTACACAGCCGCAGAGCACCCAGGCGCTCGACTCGCACCTCAGCACTACTTCCAGATCTCTAATGGGTCCTTTAGGGCCTGCCTATCTCTCATGTGCTGCTAGGAACGCTACCAGTCTCTGTGATGATTGGGAAAGATTAGAGGATCTAACTAGATCACCTTTTCCTTGACCTATGCAGCCACTATATCATCTGCATAGCCCAAGCCCCTGTACCCAACTTCTTCTGTGATGGTACATGGCACTTCTATTATACTAAATGGCTCCGAGAACTATGTACTATGGTCTCGATCATTCAAGGTATTTATTGGTGGTCAATGAAAGACTATGTCCTCACTAAAGATCCGCCCAAGGAAACGGACTAGTATTATGATACCTGGTACGTGGATAATTGCCAAGTGATTACGTGGTTGACCAACAATGTTGTTCCGAATATAGATTCCAATCTTCTCTACAAGGAGATGACAAAGGCAATGTGGGAGAGTCTTGCGAATACTTACTCTCAAAAGACAATCAAGTCCAGGCTTTCAGATATCAACACATGGATTCGGTCTGCAAATCAAGGAGATACATCCTTGATGGGTTACTATTGACTCCTCACAGGCCTGTTTGAGGAGCTTCTTAGCTTTCAACCTCTCTGTTGTGATAAACAGATAGGAAAATAAGTAGAGTGGCAAGTGTATCGCTTCTTATCAGGATTACATCCGTGATACAAGATGACGAAGGAAAAATTTCTGACCGTTACGGCTCTACCCTCTCTTGAGACCATCTTCGGTCAACTACATGAACTTGAATCTCCTTCACCCCTCTGTCTGCTAAGATCACACCACATTTTGTTAGAGGACGATCCAACTACCAAGGAGGACACAAACGTGAATTTGGTCATGGTTGTAGACATGAGTATGGACGAGGATGTGACTCGGGATGCAAGCGTGGACGTGATCCTACTACTGCCCGCTATCCAGTATGCACACATTGTGGACACCTAAATCATTCGTCTGCTGGAAAAGTTTGGCATGCTTCCTAATGCCAACAATGCCTATGAGACAACCCCATATAATACTGAAGGATATGGAAAAATCCTCAAGCACATAACGGAAGCGTGAGGATCGCATCGTATGCGATCAGGAGCGACTAGTCGCACTAGTTGCTCCAGGCAACGGAATTTAAAACAATTTTAAATGATGAAACCATATTATCCAAGACCACTTCTTGAATCTTTTCATCTAAACTACAAATAGGTACTAGGGTTACCTCTTGAAGCGTGGTTGCGATCGAGTCTCTAAACCAAGAGACCTCCTGTCTCAAGTCCGATCCAACGGAGGAGACGTTTGCGAGCACGTTGATGAGACGCATACTCCTCGCAATCCATGTTGACGATCCAAGTAGTGGATCTCCTGATCTCGTCACACGAGATCCAACATCTTCTTCACGAGCGGGGTGCACCAAAGGAGATGGAGATCCATGGGTAGATGATCCGGAAACATAACGACGATGCTGCGGTGATGACGACTCTCTCTTGGGCTCCATGGTGGACGACCAATGGGAGAGAGGGAGAGCGCCTTTGGCATGTAGAGAGAGTGAGAGAAAGCTTATGGATTGATCATGTTCCTTGAAGAGCAAGGGGTGCCTCTTCTTGAATAGTATTTTGAGATCCATGGATCTCAATCCATGGACAACACAAAATCAATGGATGGGATTGATTTGTGTTTCTTTCAATGGCTAAGATGTTGTTGTAAAAACACAACAACTAATGATTTAATTTAAATTAATTTTCATTTATAAATCAACAAAATTAATTTCAAAGTAAATCATCTTTGATAAGAGAAAAGATAATGAAGAGAATAAACCAATCCCCTAAAAAGAGGGGGCGGCTATTCTTCTCCTCATGGAGAGTTGTAGCCATCCACTTTTCTTTGGTGGACTTGGTCCATATCTTCTAATTGTCATGAGATCTCATTATCTCATAATACATATCACCATCTCTTGTCGATAATATTTTCACCAAAAAATAACTCCAAATTATCTTATATAAAATATCAACCATGCCATTGAAATTATGTGAATCTCATTTACAACACAAAACTAAATATAATTATATTTTCAATTAATCATTCAATGTGAATCTAATTCACATTAATAATTAATCAACAAATATAAATCACAATATGCTCTCTCTAATATATTATAAATCACAATTATAATATACTTGACTAATATGGATAGTATTATCCACATTATTCATATCCATGATAACTACATCATATTTAATCATCTTAAATCTCTATTCTCATGTCCCCAAATAATATGAATCACATTCACATTATTCACATCTTTGATAATTAAATCATATTTAATTATCTTAGATAGCTCTTCTTATATGGATAAATAATATGAATCAAATTCATATTATATTTTACGATTAAATCACATTTAATCATCCATATCTCAATGCTTGGATATATATAAATCAACAATGGAATCATTCTTTAACTCTTTCAAGGATAATGTCCTTTCTCCGTGGATACTTGGAGATAAGGACTGGACGATTGTATCGTTCCACGTATAGTGACTTGGATATTGAGATCACATCTAAAATACAAATCTTGTGGACCTCCCATAGATGCTTGATTAAATCAAGACTACAAATCTAATCTTCTCATTGCATCTGAATCACAATCAGATCAGTGTCCAATATTTGGACCAGGATCAGATCACTTCTCTACTGAAAGGAGTCACTAAAATTAAGACTCGTTTCATTACTCCCTAGGAATGGAAGCGTCATGGTTATACAATAGTTTATGATTACATCACCCTCAGGTATTCCTAATACCTGTACATACTGCATACGGAAAGACCTAGATTAAACTCGAAGTTTTAGATCTCTTTTAGACTGTCTTCATCAGGATTTTATCATTAAGTTTTCTCATTCGATCATTGGGAGTTGGTATCGATTATATACTTTCCAAAAACATATATCATACCCAGGTGTTGATCATATACTTTCCAAAAGTATATATCAAACCTATAAATCCAGTCAAGCTTCCAAAGCGAGACGACCGTGTACGGAATTTGGTTCTTCCCAATATCTCATGAGTGAGCTCATGTCTTCCGGTTCAGTAAATGAACCTGTATGATCCCTTTGAGAGATCGTATTATTCATATGCCCTTATATGCACACTAGCTCGTCAGTATATAGACCTTGATTAGGCTGTCAACCTATCGGTCTACCAAATGTACAAACTCAGACATATGGTAACACGTCTGTCTCTGGTCAGAGGATGTGTGCGTATACCGTGACATCATGCGACATAGGTCTTTGGTTATCTCAATCTCGTTAAGTCAACTCTTTGACCTAACTAATCTGACACCTCCGAATATCTATTCCTATACAGAGGACCTGCATCAAGAAGTCGGTCAGATACCAACTTTTAGAGATAAGGATTGCCATCTCCTACTCAGGCTGGAGATCACATCTTAATAATCATTTGATGGTGCTTGATGAGTCCTCAATCTAATTCTTTATATATTCATCTAAGCACCAACATCTATGATTCAATAATAGAATAAACAACTGTATGATCATTAAGATGGCCATGGTACATATTTCTAATTGTACTAAGGGACCTATTATGCAAATTAGTTATTCTTCATTTCAGATTAAGGAGTGAATTGCAATAACATTTATTGCACAATGGCTCGTCGTGGGCTCGCATGTCCAACAATCTTCCACTAGCCCAAAGAGCCAGTAATGATTTAATTATTTAAACATACACTCATGTGACAATCATAGGCTACTTAGTATAGCCAGGTAAGCTGATCAGTCACTCTGTTCTCGAGAGACTATGCCAAGTCCTTTTACGGCACTTGCATCCAATGTGAATGTTGCACCTTATGCAACCAATAGTCATTATTGAGGCAGTCATTATGTCTTTGACACTACAACTCAACAATCGTTATAACCAGTGTGTAATAGTGCTCGCATCCAATGCGAATGTTGCATCTTATGCAACCAATACTCATTATTGAGGCAATCATTTTGTCTTTGACATTACAACTCAACAATCGTTATAACCAATGTGTGATTTCAATTATCCTTATCAAAATACCCTTATTCCCAGAGATCTCTATCTCTTAAGGTATCTGCGGTCAAGACCTTTTATATCACTATCTATAAAGTCTTAGGTTCTTGATGATGAGACTTTGAGATCATTATCTCTAATTCTTGTCATCTTTGAAGATATTGTTTTATTACTGCAACTAAGTATTTTATCTCCATAGTAGGATTAACAACAGTTTACTCCTCCCAATGCATGGCAGACATCTGGCTTTTTGTATATATCTAGCACATACCAGGCTTCTAGCAACCGATGCACAAGGGCAAGCAGCTTTAACATCATCAACACTTGATATCCTATCCCTTCAGATTGGTCAGTAGCAAATCTTAAGGGAAAGAAGCCTTCCTTGGATAGAATATATCCTAGATGTGCTAGTAATGTGAAAATCACAATTCTCTACTTTCTGAACAACTTCAGAACTAAGATCTAAGAGGTATCCTTGAGATCATATATCAAGGTATGAAATAGCCAGATCATAAAACACTTATTATCATCCTTATATGATTCTAAATGATTAGGATATTATCTACATTTAGCACGATGAACAAATTAGTACTCCCACTAAGCTTCACATGGTTCATCAAGATTCTATTTGAAATCATAACATTTATAATCTCGTCAAATCTTATATTCCAACTACAAGAAGCTTATTATAGTCCATAGATGGAGTTATTAAACTTGCACACCTTGCTTTCCTAAACCATGAAGCCCTAGGGATACTACTTATGAATATCCTCGGAGAGGTATTCATAGAGGAATAAAATCTTGACTTCCATCTCTAAGATGTCAAAGTCAAGTTGTGCAGCTGGAGTTAGCATATTCTGATGGGTTTAAGCATGGTCACTGAAGAAGAAGTCTCATCGCAAACAATGTCTTCTCTTCGTGTGTACCTTGTGGATGCAAGCCGTTCTTTGAAGGTCTTTACCTTCTCATCAGATTCCCTCTATCTCTTCAAGATCCATTTACATCTTAACAGTTCTTACCCTTATAGGTGGATCCTCGAGGGTCCATATACAACACTTGTACATGTAGACTTTACTGGTAACATCCATCTCTCCATGTCATGATCTTCAAAAGCTTCATCATATGAAGTCAGATCATTGTCAGACTTATTTGGCACATGGAATTCATCTTCAAACTCATTCGAAGAGGTATTAGTGTTTCATCTTTAGTTGTCCTTTTAGTTTCTGACTTAAGAGACTCATTATCTTCTCAAGCTTCAATGAGTTCCTTCACTTCATTTTCATCTTGATTCTCAAGAAAGTCATCATCTTAGAACCATATTCTTAGAGATGAAATTATTTAAGAGTCTCAAGGTCATAAAGTAGGAATCCAATACTCTTTATTTTCCAAATGAAGTAGCACTCTCTGTTGCTAGATTCCAGCTTACTTGCATGGAACCTTATTAAGGATATATATTGCAGTCTCTACTATATATATATATATACACCATGGAAACTAAGAGATAACTATGTTAAATTAATCATTTATCAAATCATGTCACACATGATCTAATTGTATCTCCCTACAACTCCATTGAGTTTAGGTGTATTAGGAGAAGTGAGATAGGAATGATATTCGTATCTCCATAAGGTATTCCTTGAATTCATCTAATAGGTACTTGCTACCTAGGTTAGATCAAATTCATTTCATATTCCTTCAAACTTTGGTTCTAAACCAAAATTGTGAAATCTTTGAACATTTCAAAGGTTTCTAAGGTGAAGGGAAGAAATCTCATATCACAAGTAATCATTATTAGATATCACATATCCATAATGTTCATTCTGATATAGATAATCCACATACATCAAATGTATGAGATCTTGAATACCTCAACATCTAACACCATTCCCAGAGATGGGTGTATTGGACATTTTTCTTCAAATACAATATTCATAAGTATGTAAGTTTTGAAATTTTAGACATTCAAAAGTTTCATCTCTTTCTAGTCTATTGATCAAATCAATGGATAAATGTCCAAGGCTTGATACTAGATCATTGTCAAATGATCTTCATCCTCCTATTGATGTTAAAGTTTAATTTTCAGTATTAGAAGTCTTAATAAACTATTCATTAACTTTCTAATTTAGTAGAGTCCATTAAATGTTAGATTACTATCTGAAATCTATCCATCATAACTGTTTATGATAGGTTTATTCCAGATTTAATGTTTGTTTCTAACACTTAAAAATAAACTGAGTGTATTCTAATATCCAGGTCATAGAGACATTCTCTAAGACCAATGTCTCTCCCACTGAAAATATGAAATCTATCTATCCTAAGACTTTAATCCTTAAGATCAAATTTACTATTAATTCCCATATAGAAGACTATTAATCCTTAAAATCAAATTTACTAATCTTATACAATATATGAAATAATTGCAAGTGTCATTAGAAGAATGAGATACAATTATTAGACTTTAATCTTATCTTGTAAGAAATTCAATTTCAATGATTAAATGTAGATTATTTCGATGCACTATCCGAGTCCTTCTCTATGGATCCTAGATAGTCCAGATAATCATACTATCAATATATCGATTTATTGCAATATTGGTATTCATCCAATTCTTTAGATGCCATATGGAAGCCGCAGAAGTTTAGTCAACTATTTGACACTCCTTCTTACTTGGGTCATACCCGTGCTTCCACTGCGCTCCCATTATCTATAAACAACAATTGCTTAAGACAAAGGATCTCTTATGTTGAATTCAAAAGATTTTAATATGAGTATTTCAATATTTATACATGCTTCATTCAATTCATACAATATGAATATTATGAAGATTCATGAATGACTTGAGTATAGATAGTAGAATGATGTCATTCATCATATCTACATCCATCTAAACTCCTAAATACTTTGGTTCAAGAATGTATTCAAATATTTTGAATACATCATCTCTTTATAGAGCTACTATTTTGCATAATGCAGTGAACCATGTCATTCATGATTAAATGTTAAGAGCACATATGTACGCCAAAACATCTTCTTTGATTTTATAAGTATTAATTTGACAATTATCATCGACATGTCACTTTCAAAGGACACTCGATGAGGGATTAAGACTATAGAGACATACAAACCTTGTGGTAATGTCTTATTGTCTAATTTAATTGTCACACCTCATTTTGATGAGGAAACTTGCATATTGCAACCACATACACTATGTGTTTGATTGCAAGATAATATATTGATCATGAATTCAATTCATGATATTACACTTGTTATTATTGAGTATAGCTTTGAGTGGGTTTAATTAGGATTATCTGAAATAAGAAATTTGCATAAATATTTATACATATACATATATACATATTTTACTTTGATTTAAGAATTTTTATATCGCAGTTGTCTTGCCTTGTCAACGTTGACAGTTCATTCCCTTAATCACTTTCAATGTAAGAGATATTCTTACCCATATATCTCTAGCAAGATCTGGAATCTCCTTTCCTATCTTTGTTGTATCCCAATAATATGAGAAACTACAACTCGGATAAAAACAAGCGAGAACTCATTCCGCCTTGCAAGTCCAACTTGTGTTTCCCAATTCGATCTTAACACCCGAGCCCACCACCTCTAAGGTGATGTTGACCCGTTGTTAATTGAACCCACCATCAACGGGAATGGAACTCGCTATGCACAATCCAATATCGCCCCAATAATATGAGGAACCAATACTAGGGTCACTACGCATACGACCTTACTCTTTCGAGAAGCAAAGAGTCCGATCTAGATGCGCTTGCATGTAGGATCTGTGACTTCGAACATGTGTCTCCTACATACAATCCCTGGTGACGGAACTCTTCGCCTTGACGGGAGACCATGGATGTCACTTATGTGATCCCCCACCTCATATTCAAATTTAATTAATTATCATGAATCGCATTCATATAATTAATTCTTCCAAGGGAAACATAAATCTATTCATAATAGAGTGTTTTAGTTGGATATAATTTATTTAATCTCATTAAATCAATTATCAATCCAATTCAGTCAATAAACTTGATTGTTATATGAAATAGTGGCATTATCTTAAAGTTGTATTATTTGAATTTTAATAATTAGAAAATACGTCATGATCTCTCAGGCATCATTCGTTCTCTATCCATTGTCATGGCCAGTACCGACAGGAGTGGGACAGACCACACACGGTGCAACCTGCTACCCCAGCGTTCCCCGATTAGGTACAATATCTGCCTCGGGAAAAAAGAATGCCGAGTCAATCACTTTGTACTTGAGATATTCACAAGTTTTACAAAAAAATTATATCATATAGTAATAATCAAAACCATTTTGATTATAAGGAAATTTGCTAGTCAAATTCTCAAAAACTATTCAAGTGTATCAAGTATCCAATTGGTGATCTAGGTCTAATCTAATCATTCATTGGTTGAGGCAATGTCATTTAAAGGAACACTTATTATTCTAATATTTCACAAATATTATCCATAATTATTCTAATAAATTAACCATTAATTTCACAAGATTCTTAAATGATAATCACAAAGTTCATGGTTGAGTATGTAATTTTCAGCAATGACCCTCACCAACCAAAATTAGCATATCTCTTTCATTTTAAATCTAAATTAAGCAAAATAAATTTTCAGAGTTTGATAATTTGATTTAAAACATAAATTATGTGATTAGCATGTATTTTCAGGCATTTTAAAATAGTAATTAACATCTTAATTACGTCACTAACCACCATCCTCGAAATAGTGGACATATGGTCATTAAAACGATCTTATCTTGAGCAAACGAAATCCAAATCAGGCAAAATAAAATTTCACATTTTCCATGTTTAAAGAGGAAAATTATACATGTGATAAATTCACGTTTAAACATTTTAAACAGGGTCGAAAAATTATCACAAAATAGGACTACGAAAATTGATATGCGACAAACATTTTCATGAACCCCAACAAGCCCAAATCTTTGTAGGTTCATGGAAAATATCAACCATACCATTGAAATTATGTGAATCTCATTCACCACCCAAAACTAAATGTAATTATATTTTCAATTAATCATTCAATGTGAATCCAATTCACACTAACAATTAATCAACAAATATAAATGACAATATGCTCTCTCTAATATATTATAAATCAAATTTATAATATACCTTATTAATATGGATAATATTATCCACATTATTCATATCCGTGATAATTAAATCATATTTAATCATCTTGAATCTCTATTCTCATGTACCCAAATAATATGAATCACATTCACATTATTCACATCTTTGATAATTAACCATATTTAATTATCTTAGATAGCTCTTCTTTTATGGATAAATAATACGAATCAAATTCATATTATATTTTATGATTAAATCACATTTAATCATCCATATCTCAATGCTTGGATATATATAAATCAACAATGGAATCATTCTTGAACTCTTTCAAGGATAATGCGCTTTCTCCATGGATTCTTGGAGATAAGGACATGGCGATTGTAATGTTCCACATAGAGTGACTTGGATATTGAGATCAAATCTCAAATCCAGATCTTGCGGACCTCCCATAGATGCTTGATTAAATCAAGACCACAAATCTAATCTTCTCATTGTATCTGAATCACATTCAGTCAATGTCCAACATTTGGACCAAGATCAGATCACTTCTCTACTGAGAAGAGTCATGGAAGCACTCCCATTTCATCACTCCCTTGGAATGGAAGCATCATGGTTATACAATCGTTTATGATCACATCACCCTCAAGTATTCCTAATAAATATACATCCTGCATATTGGAATACCTAGATTAAACCCGAAGTTTTAAATCTCTTTTAGATTGTCTCCTTTAGGGTTCTATCATTATGTTTTCTCATTCGATCATTGGGAGTTATTATCGATCATATACTTTCCAAAAACATATATCATACCCAGGTGTTGATGATATACTTTCCAAAAGTATATATCAAACCTATAAATTCAGTCAAGCTTCCCAAGCGAGACAACCGTGCACGGAATTTGATTCTTTCTAATATCTCATGAGGGAGCTCATGTCTTCCGGTTCAAAAAATGAATCTGTATGATCCCTTTGAGAGATCGTATTACTCATATGCCCTTATATGCACACCAGCTCGACAATATATAGACCTTGATTAGGCCATCAACCTATCGGTCTACCAAGTGTACATACTCAGACATATAGTAACACATCTGTCTCCGGTCAGAGGATGTGTGTCTATACTGTGACAGCATACGACATAGGTCTTTGGTTATCTCGGTCTCGTTAAGTCAACTCTTTGACCTAACTAATCTGACACCTCCGAATCTCTATTCCTATGATGAGGACCTGCATCAAGAGGTCGATCATATATCAACCTTTAGAGATAAGGATTGCCATCTCCTACTCAGGATGGAGATCACGTATTAGCAATCATTTGACAGAGCTTGAAGAGTCCTCAATCTAACTCTTTAGATATTCATCCAAGCACCAGCCTCTATGATTCAATAATTGAATCAATAGATGTATGATAATTAAGATGGCCACGGTACATAACCCTAATTGTACTAAGGGACCTATTATGAAAATTAGTTATTCTTCACTTAAGATTAAGGAGTGAATTGCAAAAACATTTATTACATAATGGCTCACCGTGGGCTTGCATGTCCAACAATCTCCCACTAGCCCAATGAGCCATTAATGAGCTAATCATTTGAATCCACACTCATGTGAAAAACATAGGCTATTTAATATAGCCAGGTATGCTGATCAGTCACTCTGTACCCAGGAGACAATGCCAAGTCCTTTTACGGTACTTGCATATGCCCTAGTAATGGTGCTCGCTGTTGTACATGTGAGCCCACGGCGAGCCATTATGCAATAAATGTTATTGCAAATATCATTCCCTGATCTGAAATGAAGAATAAATAATTTGCATAATAGGTCCCTCTGTACAATTAGGGTTATGTACCATGGCTATCTTAATGATCATACAGTTGTTGATTCAATTATTGAATCATAGAGGCTGGTGCTTGGATGAATATCTAAAGAGTTAGATTGAGGACTCATCAAGCACCGTCAAATGATTGTTAAGATGTGATCTCCAGCCTGAGTAGGAGATGGCAATCCTTTCTCACATAGGCTGATATCTGACCGACCTCTTGATGCAGGTCCTCTGCATAGGAATAGAGATTCAGAGGTGTCAGATTAGTTAGGTCAATGGGTTGACTTAACGAGATCGAGATAATCAAAGTCCTATGTTGAATACTGTCACAACATAGGCACGCATCCTCTGACCGGAGACAGATGTGTTACTATATGTCTGAGTGTGTACATTTGGTAGACCAATAGGTTGATGACCTAACCAAGGTCTATATACAGGCGCGTTGGTGTGCATATAAGGGTATATGAGTAATACGATCTCTCAAAGGGATCATACAGTTTCATTACTGAACCGGAAGACATGAGCTCACTCATGAGATATTGGGAAGAATCAAATTCCGTGCACGGTCGTCTCTCTTTGGAAGCTTGACTGAATTTGTAGGTTTGATATATACTTTTGGAAAGTATACGATCAAGACCTAGGTATGATATATGCTTTTGGAAAGTATATGATCGATACCAAATCCCAATGATCAAATGAGAAACTTAGTGATCAAACCCTGAAGAAGACAGTGTAAAATTGATCTTGATCTTCGGGTTGACCATGGGTCTTCCAGTATGCAGGATGTACATGTATTGGGAATACCTGAGGGTGATGTGATCATAAACGATTGTATATCCATGACGCTTCCATTCCGAGGGAGTGATGAAACAAGTCTGGATTTTAGTGACTCCTTCCAATAGAGAAGCAATCTGATCTTAGTCCAAATGTTGTACATTGGTCTGAATGAGATTCAGATTCAATGAGAAGATTAGATTTGCGGTCTTGATTTAATCAAGCATCTGTGGGAGGTCCGTAAGATCTGGATTTGAGATGAGATCTCAATATCCAAGTCACTATACGTGGAATAATACAATCGCCCTGTCCTTATGTACAAGTTTCTGCGGAGAAAGCACATTATTCTTAAAAGGGTTCAAGAATAATTCATTTGATGAAATACATATCCAAGCAAGAAGAACTTGATGATTAAATGAGATTTAATTATCAAGCTTAATATGAATATGATTCATATTGTGAGAATGATTATCCACGATAATTAAATGGGATTTAATTATCAAGGATTAGAGAATGTGGATATTATTATCCATAATATTTGTGTATTGTAAATATGATTTATAATATACATATATTCAAGAGAGAGAAATTTAGTAAATAACATTTGTTAATTATTAAATGTGGATTGGATTCACATTTGTTAATTAACTGGAAATGTCATTTACAAATTAGTTTAGGATGTGAATATGATTTACATATTTTCAATGGCATGATTGAAATATTCACATATTAATTTGGTGAATAATTTTGTGATAATAGTTATCACAAATTATTAAGAGATAATATGATATAATAAAAAGGAGATAATAAGCTCCATTCTAGGAGGCTACATTATCTCTATTTTATTATCTTGATAAATCTCTTAATTAATTTATTTATGTTAAATTAAATTGTGTTGATAAGTTACAACATATATTTAATTTTATTATAAATAAATGTTGTTGGTTTTAACCAACAACAATAATAACCATTGATTTTGCATAGACCAAGCCTGGCTGTTGGATCTATGTGTCCCATGGATTGAGATACATTGGATCCTAAACTAATATAAAAGGAGGGTTAGGGTAGCCTTTCAAGGTACATCATTAAGAGTTGTACAAGGTTACAACTCTCTCTCTCTCATATTCTCGCCCTCTCTCTTTCTCTCTTCCAAAAGATGGCCGTCCATCTTGTGTTGAGAAAGGAGAGACTCTCGGCTTTGCCTTCGACGACTCGAGGATCTCCTTCTTCTTTGGAGTTTCTTACTCTAAAGGAAGACGACGGATTTCGTTTGACGAAATCAGGGGATCTGTTGCTTGGATCTTCATCGAGGATTGCGGGGAGGAACACGACTCATCATCGCGCCCGCAAGTGCGTTCTTCGTGGACCGGACTTGAGACAGGAGGATCTCTACTTTGGGATCTCGCGATTACAACCACGCTTCAAGAGGTATTCCATATACTTGGTGGTTTGATGAAACGATCCGAGAAGTGTTCTCGTGATCATGTGGTTTCATCTTTTGATTTAAAATTTTAATTTCCGCCGCATCCAGCGACTAGTGCGACTAGTTGCCCCGATTGCATACGATGCAATCAACACGCTTCCGTGATGCACTTAAGGATTCTCAATATCCTTCAAGTGGTATCAGAGCCAGGTTGAATAAGGTTTTGGATATGATCCATAGACCTTAGACGATTTGGTTCTTGAAAGGGTTGCGAAATTTTTACTGCATTTCAATTTTCGCACCTCTGTCTAATTGAATTTTTCAGTACTGTTTAAAATGTCTAAACACGAAATTTTCAATTGGATTTTGTTTCTAATTAATTAAGGAAACCATAGGACTTGAGTTTACTAAATTTGGACTTCATTTTCTCAAGATATGGTCTTTTGAATATGCATATATTCACTGTTGCGGGCACTGCGAATTTAAACGTGATTAATGAGATAATTACGGTCTTGATACGCCTCGAAATGCGTGAATTTCACTTGGGTTCTTTAATAAAATCAAATAGGCAATCTTTGAAAACTGAGTTTACATTTTTTGGATTTAAATTAATCAAGATAAGTTAATTTTAGTGATTGGGGGTCACTGCTGGAAATTAACATTTTTTGATCTTGAACCTTGTGATAAGTCATTCAATTATCATGATGAAAATTAATTGTTATTTTTCTGAAATAATTAGTGATAAATATTTGTGAAATATTTAAAGAGATAATTATTTCATTGAATGACATTTGCCTAAACCACGATGATGAGATAATAGATCTTAATCATTGATTCATCAACAAACATTGATTTCATGAAAAACCTTAGTTTATCCTACAATAGTTGTAGGATAACATTTACATGAAAAACCCTCTTGCTTGAATAGGATTGGGTATTTTTCTAGCAAATCTCCTTATAATATAATCAAAATTGTTTTGATGTATATTATTTAGTATAATTTCGGTTGAAAAACCGATGAGCATCTCAAAGTACATGATGATCTATCTGGTATTATCCTTTCCCGAGGCGGATATAGTGCCTAGTCGGAGAGCATTGGGGTCGCGGGTTGCAACGTATGTGGTCCGTCCCACTCTCGTCGGTACTGGCCATGACAACGGGTAGGGACTGTATAATGCCGGAGAAAGTCAATGTGTATTTTCCTAATTATTAAAATTCGAATAATACATACTTTGAAATTATACCTACTATTCAAGTAATAATCAAGTTTATTGATTGATCATTGGATTAATGATTAAATTAATTATATCCAATTAACACTCTATTGTGAATAGATGTGTATTTCCCTTGGAAGAATTAATTATGTGAATATGATTCACGATACTTAATTATAAAATTTGAATATGAGGTGGAGGATCACATAAGTGACATCCATGGTCTCCCGTCAAGGTGAAGGGTTCCGTCCTCAGGGATTGTATGTAGGAGACGTCTGTCCGAAGTGACAGATCCTATATGCAAGCGCATCTGTATCGAGCTATTTGTTTCTCGAAAGAGTAAGGCCGTATGCGTAGTGACCCCAATATCGAGTCCTCATATTATTGGGGCGATATTGGATTGCGCATAGCGAGTTCTAATCCTGTTGACGGTTTGTTCAATTAGCAGCTGGTCAACATCATCTTAGGGGTGGTGGGCCCGGGTATTAAAGACCGAATTGGGAAATGCAAGTTGGACTTGCAAGGCGGAATGTGTTCCCGCTTCTTTTTATCGGAGTCGTAAGTTCTCATATTATTGGGATGCGACAAAGATAGGAAAGGAGATCCCAGATTTTGTTAGAGATATAATGGTAAGAATATCTCTTACATTGAAAGTGACTAAGGGAATGAACTTTCAGTATTGACAAGGCAAGACAACTTTGTTATAAAAATTCCTAAATCAAAGTAAAATATGTATATATAATATATATACCCTTATGCAAATTTCTTATTTCAGATAATCCTTCATTAAACCCACTCAATGTTATACTCAATAATAACCAGTAAAATATCATGGATTGGACTCATGATCCAGATATTGTTCTTGCAATTGAACACATAATGTATGTGGTTGCATTGTGCAAGATTCCTCAACATAACGAGGAATGAAAATTAAATAAGACAATAAGACATCACCTTAGGGTTTGTGTGGCTCTATCGTCTTGATCTTTCATCTAGTGTACTTTGGAAGTGACATGTCGATGGTGATCGTAATTGTCAAATAATCCTTACAAAATAAAAGAAGATATTTTGGCATACATATGTGCTCTAGACATTTAATCATGAATGACATGGTTCTCTGCATTATGCAGAATGGTGGCTCGAAAGAGATGATGTATTCAAAATGTTTTTATACCTACCTGAACCTAAGTCTCTAAGAGTTAAGATGTATGTAGATATGATGAGTGTCTTCATTCTACTGTCTATACTCTAGTCATTCATGAAGCTTCATAATATTCATATAGTATGAACTTACTGAAGCATGTATAAATGTTGAAGTGCTCTTGTATTGAAATCTTTTGAATTCAACATAAGAGATTCTTTGTCTTGAACAATGGTTGTTTATAGATGAAGAGAGCGCAGTGGAAGCATGGGTCGGACCCGAGTAAGAAGGAAAGTCAAAGAGTTGACCTACTTCTGTGACTTCCATATGACATCCAAAGAGTTGGATGAATGCCAATACCGCAATAAGTTGATGTGTTGATAGTATGACTATCAAATCTGTCTAAAATCCTTAGTGAAGGACTCAGATAGAGCATCGGAATAATCTACATATAATCATTGACTTTGACTTTCTTATTTCATAAGATAAAGTCTGACAATTGTATCCCAATCTTCTAATGACATTTGCAATAGGTTGCATATATATATTAGAAGATTAGAAATTTGATCTTAAGGTTTAGTAGTCATCTACATGGATATTGCTGTAATTGTTGCAACAATCTCTGTTGGATAGACATACTTCATATTCTCAGTGGGAAAGCCCTTAGTCTTGGAGAATGTCTCCATGACCTAGATATTAGAATACCCTCATTGTTTGTTTCTAAATATTGGAAATAAACATGAATTCTGAGATAAAACTATCATAAAGAGTTATGATGGATATATTTCAGATAGTAATATAACATCTAGTGGACTCCACAAAATTAGAAAATTAATGAATGGTTCATTAAGATTTCTAATACTGAAAATTAAACCTTAATAGATCAATAGGAGGATGAAGATCATTTGACAATGATCTGGCATCGAGTCTTGGACATATGTCTATTGATATGATCAATAGACAAGTAAGAGATGAAACTTTCGAATGTCTAAAATTTCAAATCTTACATACTTGTGAATATTGTATTCAAAGTAAAATGTCCAATACACCCTTCTCTGGGAATGGTGTTAGATGTCGAGGTATTCAAGATCTCATACATACTGATGTATGTAGATCATCTATATCATAGTAAACATTATGGATATGTGATATCTATTGATGATTACGTATGATATGAGATTTCTTCTCTTCACCTGAGAAACCTTTGAAATGTTCAAAGATTTCACAATTTTGGTTTAGAACCAAAGTTTGAAGAAAGATGAAATGAATTTGATCTAACCTAGGTAGCTTGTACCTGCTAGATAGAATTCAAAGAATACCTTATGAAGATATGAATATCATTTCTATCTCACTCCTCCTGATAAACCTAAACTCAATGGAGTTGTAGGGAGATACAATTGGATCATGTGTGACATGATTTGATCAATGATGAATTTTAGCATAATTACCTCTTAGTTTCCAGGTATATATGTAGTAGAGACTACACAATATATCCTTAATAAGGTTCCATGCATGTAAGCTGGAATCTAGCACTTGATAGTGCTACTTCATTAGGAAAATAAAGGATGGTATTGGATACCTACTTTATGACCTTGAGATTCTTAGAAGATCTCATCTTTGAGAATATGATTCTTGGAGGATGACTCTCTTGAGAATCAAGATGAAAATGAAGTATAGGAACTCATTTAATCTTGAGATGACAACGAGGCTCCTGAAATCGGAAACTAAAATGACAATTAAAGATGAAACATTAATACCTCTTCAAATGAGTTTGAGGATGTATTCCATGTGTCAGTTAAGTCTGAGAGTGATCGGACTTCATGTGATGAAACTCCTGAGGATCATGACATGGAAAGATGGAAATTAGCAATAAATTCTAAAGTAGACTTCATATACAAATGTTGTATATGGACCCTCGAGGATCCACCTATAAGGGTAATACCCGATAAGGTGTAAATAGATCTTCAAGAGAAGAGGGAACATGGTGAGAAGGTAGAGACCTTTAGAGCATGGTTCATAGCCATGAGCTGCACACCGTAAGAGAAGACATTGCTTGCAATGAGACTTGCTCTTCGGAAACCATGCTTGAAATCATCAGAGTATTGCTAACCCTAGCTACACAACTTGACTGTTGCATCTTCAAGATGTAAGTCAAGATTGCATTCCTCTAAGATTACCTCTCTGAGGATATTCACATGAAGTAGCCCCAAGGCTTCATGATTGGGGAAAGTGAGGTGTGAAAGCTAAAGAAACCCATCTGTGGACTCAAATAAGCTTCTTCTTGTTGGAACATAAGATTTGATGAAATTATAAATGTTATGATTTCAGATAGAATCTTGATGTACCATGTGAAGCTTAGTGGGAGTGCCATTGTGTTCATCGTGCTAAATGTAGATAATATCCTAATCATTTGGAATGATATAAGGATGATAATAAGTGTTTTATAGGATGGCTATTCCATACCTTGAGATATGATCTCAAGAATACCTCTCAGATCTTAGTTCTAAAGTTGTTCAGAAGCAAGGAAAAGAGGATATTGGGACTGTCACATTTGTAGTACACTTTGGACATATTCCATTCTTGGAAATTCCAAGAAAGTCTTCCTTCCCTTGAGATTTGGTACTAACCTATCTAAAGGGATAGCACCTCAAAGAGTTGAGGAAGTGAATGCTAGAACTGCTTGCACTTGTGCATCAGTTACGGAAAGCTAAGTGTATGCTAGATGTGTACAAAAGCCAGATATCTGCCATGCAGTGGGAGTAGCAAAGTGTTGCTAATCCTACTATGGAGAGAAAATACTTGATTGCAGTAATAACAAAATCTTCATAGATGACAAGTTTTTTGAGATAGTGATCTCAAAGTCATATCTTCAAAAGCTAAAGACTTTATAGATAGAGTTCTAAAAGGTCTTAACTGTGGATACCTTAAGAGATAGTGAACTCCAGGAATAAGGGTATTCTGATAAGGATTATGGAAATACTGGTTATAATAGTTATTGAGCAATAGTGTCAAGGACACTATAACTGCTTTGACTAGATTGAGTATTGGTTGCATCAGATGCAACATTCGCATTGGATGCGAGCACTGTTACCTAGGGATATGCAAGTGTCGTAAAAGGACTTGGCATAGTCTTTTGGGAATCGAGTGACTGATCTGCTTACCTAGCTATTTCTAAATAGCCTATGATTGTCACATGAGTGTGGGTTTAAATGATTAGCCCATTAATGGCTCTTTGGGCTAGTGGGAGATTGTTGGACATGTGAGCCCACGACGAGCCATTATGCAATAAATGTTATTGCAAATATCATTCCCTGATATGAAATGAAGAATACATAATTTGCATAATAGGTCCCTCTGTACAATTAGGGTTATGTACCATGTCTATCTTAATGATCATACAGCTGTTGATTCAATTATTGAATCATAGAGGTTGGTGCTTGGACGAATATCTAAAGAGTTAGATTGAGGACTCATCAAGCACCGTCAAATGATTGTTAAGATGTGATCTCCAGCCTGAGTAGAAGATGGCAATCCTTTCTCACATAGGCTGATATCTGACAAACCTCTTGATGCAGGTCCTCTGCATAGGAATAGAGATTCGGAGGTGTCAGATTAGTTAGGTCAATGGGCTGACTTAATGAGATAGAGATAATCAAAGTCCTATGTTGAATGCTGTCACAGCATAGGCACGCATCCTCTGACCGGAGACAGATGTGTTACTATATGTCTGAGTGTGTACATTTGGCAGACCAATAGGTTGATGACCTAACCAAGGTCTATATACCGGCGCGCTGGTGTACATATAAGGGCATATGAGTAATACGATCTCTCAAAGGGATCATACAGGTTCATTACTGAACCGGAAGACATGAGCTCACTCATGAGATATTGGGAAGAATCAAATTCCGTGCACGGTCGTCTCGCTTTGGAAGCTTGACTGAATTTGTAGGTTTGATATATACTTTTGGAAAGTATATGATCAAGACCTAGGTATGATATATGCTTTTGGAAAGTATATGATCGATACCAAATCCCAATGATCAAATGAGAAACTTAGTGATCAAACCCTGAAGAAGACAGTGTAAAATTGATCTTGATCTTCGGGTTGACCATGGGTCTTCCAGTATGCAGGATGTACATGTATTGGGAATACCCGAGGGTGATGTGATCATAAACGATTGTATATCCATGACGCTTCCATTCCGAGGGAGTGATGAAACATGTCTGTATTTTAGTGACTCCTTCCAATAGAGAAGCAATCTGATCTTAGTCCAAGTGTTGGACATTGGTCTGAATGAGATTCATATTCAATGAGAAGATTAGATTTGCGGTCTTGATTTAATCAAGCATCTGTGGGAGGTCCGTAAGATCTGGATTTGAGATGAGATCTCAATATCCAAGTCACTATACGTGGAATAATACAATCGCACTGTCCTTATCTCCAAGTATCTGCGGAGAAAGCACATTATTCTTGAAAGGGTTCAAGAATAATTCATTTGATGAAATACATATCCAAGCAAGAAGAACTTGATGATTAAATGAGATTTAATTATCAAGCTTAATATGAATATGATTCATATTGTGAGAATGATTATCCAAGATAATTAAATGGGATTTAATTATCAAGGATTAGAGAATGTGGATATTATTATCCATAATATTTGTGTATTGTAAATATGATTTATAATATACATATATTCAAGAGAGAGAAATTTAGTAAATAACATTTGTTAATTATTAAATGTGGATTGGATTCACATTTGTTAATTAACTGGAAATGTCATTTACAAATTAGTTTGGGATGTGAATATGATTCATATATTTTCAATGGCATGATTGAAATATTCACAAATTAATTTGGAATTAATTTGGTGAATAATTTTGTGATAATAGTTATCACAAATTATTAAGAGATAATATGATATAATAAAAAGGAGATAATAAGCCCCATTTTAGGAGGCTACATTATCTCTATTTTATTATCTTGATAAATCTCTTAATTAATTGATTTATGTTAAATTAAATTGTCTTGATAAGTTGCAACATATATTTAATTTAATTATAAATAAATGTTGTTGGTTTTAACCAACAACAATCATAACTATTGATTTTGTATAGATCAAGCATGGTTGTTGGATCTATGTGTCCCATGGATTGAGATCCATTGGATCCTAAACTAATATAAAAGGAGGGCTAGGGTAGCCTTTCAAGGTACATCATTAAGAGCTGTACAAGGTTACAACTCTCTCTCTCATATTCTCGCCCTCTCTCTTTCTCTCTTCCAAAAGATGGCCGTCCATCTTGTGTTGAGAAAGGAGAGACTCTCAGCTTCGCCTTCGACGACTCAAGGATCTCCTTCTTCTTTGGAGTTTCTTACTCTAAAGGAAGACGACGGATTTCGTTTGATGAAATCAGGGGATCCGATGCTTGGATCTTCATCGAGGATTGCGGGGAGGAACACGACTCATCATCGCGCCCGCAAGTGCGTTCTTCGTGGATCAGACTTGAGACAGGAGGATCTCTACTTTGGGATCTCGCGATTACAACCACGCTTCAAGAGGTATTCCTTATACTTGGTGGTTTGATGAAACAATCCGAGAAGTGTTCTCGTGATCATGTGGTTTCATCTTTAGATTTAAAATTTTAATTTCCGCCGCATCTAGCGACTAGTGCGACTAGTTGCCCCGATTGCATACGATGCGATCAACACGCTTTCGTGATGCGCTTAAGGATTCTCAACATCCTTCACTCGCATCCAATGCGAATGTTGCATATTATGCAACCAATACTCATTATTGAGACAATCATTATGTCTTTGACACTACAATTCAACAATCGTTATAACCAGTGTGTAATTTCAATTATCATTCTCAGAATACCCTTATTCCTAGAGATCTCTATCTCTAAAGGTATCTGCAGTTAAGACCTTTTATATCACTATCTATAAAGTCTTAGGTTCTTGATGATGAGACTTTGAGATCATTATCTCTAAGTCTTGTCATCTTTGAAGATACTGTTTTATTACTGTAACTAAGTGTGTTATCTCCATAGTAGGATTAGCAACAATTTACTACTACCACTGCATGATAGACATCTGGCCTTTCGTACATATCTAGCACATACCAGGCTTCTAGCAACCAATGCACAAGGGTAAGCAAGAACTTTTAGCATCATCAACACTTGATATGTTATCCCTTCAGATTGGTCAGTACCAAATCTTAAGGGAAAGGAGCCTTCCTTGGATAGAATATATCCAGGATGTACCGATAATGTGACAATCACAATTCTCTCTCTTCTGAACAACTTCAGAACTAAGATCTAAGAGGTATCCTTGAGATCATATCTCAAGGTATGAAATAGCCAGATCATAAAATACTTATTATCATCCTTATATCATTCTAAATGATTAGGATATTATCTACATTTAGTACGATGAAGACAATGGTACTCCCACTAAGCTTCACATGGTTCATCAAGAATCTATTTGAAATCATAACATTTATAATTTCATCAAATCTTATGTTCCAACTGCAAGAAGCTTATTTGAGTCCATATATGGATTTATTCAACTTTCACACCTTGCTTTCCTCAACCATGAAGCTCTGAGGCTACTACTTATGAATATTCTCGGAGAGATATTCATAGAGGAATGTAATCTTGACTTCCATCTCGAAGATGTCAAAGTCAAGTTGTGCAGCTATAGTTAGCAACATTCTGATGGGTTTAAGCATGGCCACTGAAGAAGAAGTCCCATCGCAAGCGATGTCTTTTCTTCGTGTGTATCTAGTGGATACGAGTCGTGCTTTAAAGGTCTTTACCTTCTCATCAGGTTCCCTCTTTCTCTTGAAGATCCATTTACATCTTAATGGGTCTTACCCTTATAGGTGGATCCTCGAGGTTCCATATAAAACACTTGTATATTTAGACTTTACTGCTAACATCCATCTCTCCATGTCATGATCTTCAGAAGCTTCATCATATGAAGTCAGATCATTGTCAGACTTATCTGGCATATGGAATTCATCTTCAAACTCATTTTAAGAGGTATTAGTATTTCATCTTTAGTTGTCCTTTTATTTTCCGACTTAAGGAGCCTCATTATCTTCTCAAGATTCAATGAGTTCCTTCACTTCATTTTCATCTTGATTCTCCAGAAAGTCATCATCTTTGAATCATATTCTTAGAGATGAAATTCTTTAAGAGTCTCAAGGTCATAAAGTTGGCATCCAATACCATTCTTTATTTTCCTAATGAAGTAGCACTCTCTGGTGCTAGATTCCAGCTTACTTGCATGGAACCTTATTAAGGATATATATTGTAGTCTCTACTCCATATATACCTTGGAAACTAAGAGATAACTACGCTAAGATTAATCATTTATCAAATTATGTCACACATGATCTAATTATATCTCCCTACAACTCCATTGAGTTTAGGTGTATTAGGAGAAGTGTGATAGGAATGATATTTCTATCTCCATAAGGTATTCCTTGAATTCATCTAATAGGTACTTGCTACCTAGGTTAGATCAAATTCATTTCATCTTCCTTCAAACTTTGGTCCTAAACCAAAATTGTGAAATCTCTGAACAATTCAAAGGTTTCTAAGGTGAAGAGAAGAAATCTCATATCACAAATAATCATTAATAGATATCACATATCCATAATGTGTATTCTGATATAGATAATCCGCATACATCAAATGTATGAGATCTTGAATACCTCAACATCTGACACCATTCCTAGAGAAGGGTGAATTGGACATTTTTCTTTGAATACAATACTCATAAGTATGTAAGTTTTGAAATTTTAAACATTCCAAAGTTTCATCTCTTACTAGTCTATTGATTAAATCAATAGATAAATGTCCAAGGCTTGATGCTAGATCATTGTCAAATGATCTTCATCCTCCTATTGATGTTATAAGGTATAATTTTCAGTATTAGAAGTCTTGATGAACTATTCATTAATTTTCTAATTTAGCAGAGTCCACTAGATGTTAGATTACTATCTGAAATATATCCATCATAACTCTTTATGATAGGTGTATTCCAGAATTCATGTTTGTTTCTAACACTTAGAAATAAACTGAGTGTATTCTAATATCCAGGTCATAAAGACATTCTCTAAGACCAAGGGCTCTCCCACTGAAAATATGAAGTCAATCTATCATATGGAGATTGTTGCAACAATTGTATCAATCCCATATAGATGACTATTAATCCTTAATATCAAATTTACTAATCTTATACAACATATGTAACAATTGCAAGTGTCACTATAAGAATAAGATAAAATTATTAGACTTTAATCTTATCTTGTAAGAAAGTCAATTTCAATGATTAAATGTAGATTATTTCGATGCATTATCCAAGTCCTTCACTAAGGATCCTAGATAGTCCAGATAGTCATACTATCAATATATTGATTTATTACAGTGTTGGTATTCATCCAATTCTTTGGATGTCATATGGAAGCCACAGAAGTTTAGTCAACTATTTGACTCTCCTTCTTACTTGGGTCATACCCATGCTTCCACTGCGCTCCCATTATCTATAAACAACAATTGCTTAAGACAAAGGATCTCTTATGTTGAATTCAAAAGATTTCAATATAAGAGTATTTCAATATTTATACATGCTTCATTCAATTCATACAATATGAATATTATGAAGATTCATGAATGACTTGAGTATAGATAGTAGAATGATGACATTCATCATATCTACATCCATCTAAAGTCCTAAATACTTTGGTCTAGGAATGTATTCAAATATTTTGAATACATCATCTCTTTATAGAGCTACTATTTTGCATAATGCAGTGAACCATGTCATTCATGATTAAATGTTAAGAGCACATGTGTATGCCAAAACATCTTCTTTGATTTTATAAGTATTAATTTGACAATTATCATCGACATGTCACTTTCAAAGGACACTCGATGAGGGATTAAGACTATAGAGACATACAAACCTTGTGGTAATGTCTTATTGTCTAATTTAATTGCCACTCCTCATTTTGATGAGGAAACTTGCATATTGCAACCACATACACTTTGTGTCTGATTGCAAGATAATACATTGATCATGAATTCAATTCATGATATTACACTTGTTATTATTGAGTATAGCTTTGAGTGGGTTTAATGAGGATTATCTGAAATAAGAAATTTGCATAAATATTTATACATATACATATATACATATTTTACTTTGATTTAAGAATTTTTATATCGAAGTTATCTTTCCTTGTCAACGTTTACAGTTCATTCCCTTAATCACTTTCAATGTAAGATATATTCTTACCATTATATCTCTAGCAAGATCTGGTATCTCCTTTCCTATCTTTGTTGTATCCCAATAATATGAGAAACTACAACTCAGATAAAAACAAGCGAGAACTCATTCCGCCTTGCAAGTCCAACTTGCGTTTCCCAATTTGATCTTTAGCACCCGAGCCCACCACCCCTAAGGTGATGTTGACCCGTTGTTAATTGAACCAATCGTCAACAGGAATGGAACTCGATTTGCGCAATCCAATATCGCCCCAATAATATGAGAAACAGATACTAGGGTCACTACGCATACGGCCTTACTCTTTCGAGAAGCAAAGAGCCCGATCTAGATGCGCTTGCATGCAGAAGCTGTGACTTCGGACATGTGTCTCCTACATACAATCCCTGGTGACGGAACCCTTCGCCTTGACGGGAGAGCATGGATGTCACTTATGTGATCCCCCACCTCATATTCAAATTTAATTAATTATCATGAATCACATTCATATAATTAATTCTTCCAAGGGAAACATAAATCTATTCATAATAGAGTGTTTTAGTTGGATATAATTTATTTAATCTCATTAAATCAATTATCAATCCAATTCAGTCAACAAACTTGATTGTTACTTGAAATAGTGGCATTATCTTAAAGTATGTATTATTCGAATTTTAATAATTAGAAAATACATCATGATCTCTCAAGCCTCATTTGTTCCCTATCCGTTGTCATGGCCAGTACCGACAGGAGTGGGACAGACCACACACGGTGCAACCTGCTACCCCAGCGCTCCCCGATTAGGCACCATATCCGCATCGGGAAAAAAGAATGCCGAGTCAATCACTTTGTACTTGAGATATTCACAAGTTTTACAAAATAAAATTATACCATATAGTAATAATCAAAACCATTTTGATTATAAGGAAATTTGCTAGTTAAATTCTCAAAAACTATTCAAGTAACAAGTTTGATGAAAGTGTATCAAGTATCCAATTGGTGATCTAGGTCTAATCTAATCTTTTATTGGTTGAGGCAATGCCATTAAAGGGAACAATTATTATTCTAATATTTCCAAAATATTATCCATAATTATTACAATAAATTAACCATTAATTTCACAAGATTCTTAAATGATAATCACAAGGTTCATGGTTGAGTATGTAATTTTCAGCAGTGACCCTCACCAACCAAAATTAGCATATCTCTTTCATTTTAAATTCAAATTAAGCAAAATCAATTTCCAGAGTTTGATAATTTGATTTAAAATTTAAACTATGTGATTAGCATGTATTTCCAGGTATTTTAAAATAGTAATTAACATCTTAATTACATCAATAACCGCCATCCCCGAAACAGTGGACATATGGTCATTAAAACGATCTTATCTTGAGCAAACGAAATCTAAAATACACAAACTAAAATTCCATATTTTCCTTGTTTAATTGGAAACAGTATACATGTGATAAATTCATGTTTAAACATTTTAAATATGGACGAAAAATTATCACAAAATAGGCCTGCAAAAATTGAAATGCGACAAAAATTTTCACGAGCCCCAACGAGCTCAAATCTTCGTAGGTTCATGGATCTAATCCAAAACCTTCGACAACCTAGCTCTGATACCACTTGAAATATACGGGAAAATCCTCAAGGGTATCACGGAAGCGTGAGGATTGCATCGTATGCAATCGGGAGCGACTAGTCACACTAGTCGCTCTAGGCAGCACAATTTAAAATTTTTTTAAATGATGAAACCACATGATCCAAGAACACTTCTTGGATCGTTTCATCTAAACCACAAATAGATACTAGGGTTACCTCCTGAAGCGTGGTTGCGATCGAGCTACTAAACCAAGAGACCTCCTGTCTCAAGTCCGATCAAATGGAGGAGACGTTTGCGAACACGTTGATGAGACGTGTACTCCTCGCAAACCATGTTGATGATCCAAGCAGTTGATCTCTTGATCTCGTCACACGAGATCCAACATCTTCTTCACGAGCGAGGTGCACCGAAGAAGATAGAGATCTTTGAGTAGATGATCCGGCAACATAACAACGATGCTGCGGCGATGACGACTCTCTCTTGGGCTCCACGGTGGACGGCCACAATGGGAGAGAGGGAGAGCACCTTTGGTGTGTAGAGAGAGAGAGAGAGAGCTTATAGAATGATCATGTTCCTTGAAGAGCAAGGGGCGCCTCTTCTTAAATAGTATTTTGGGATCCATGGATCTCAAACCATGGAAAACACAAAATTAATGGATGAGATTGATTTGTGTTTATATCAATGGCTAATCTGTTGTTGTAAAAATATAACAACTAATGATTTGATTTAAATTAATTTTCATTGATAAATCAATAAAATTAATTTCAAATTAAATCATCTTTGATAAGAGAAAATATAATGAAGAGAATAAACCAATCCCCTAAAAAGAGGGGACATCTACTCTTCTCCTCATGGAGCGTTGTAGCCATCCACTTCTCTTTGGTGGACTTGGTACATCTCTTATAATTATGATTAGATCTCATTATCTCATGATATATATCATCATCTCTTGTCGATAATATTTTCACCAAAAAATATTTCAAAATTATCTTGTGGAAAATATCAACCACGCCATTGAAATTATGTGAATCTCATTCACAACCCAAAACTAAATGTAATTATATTTTCAATTCATTCAATGTGAATCCAATTCACATTAATAATTAATCAACAAATATAAATCACAATATGATCTCTCTAATATATTATAAATTACATTTATAATATACCTGACTAATATGGATATATCCATGATAACTAAATCATATTTAATCATCTTGATTCTCTATTCTCATGTACCCAAATAATATGAATCACATTCACATTATTCACGTCTTTGATAATTAAATCATATTTAATTATCTTAGATAGCTCTTCTTTTATGGATAAATAATACGAATCAAATTCATATTATATTTTACGATTAAATCACATTTAATCATCCATATCTCAATGCTTGGATATATATAAAATCAACAATGGAATGATTCTTGAACTCTTTCAAGGATAATGCGCTTTCTCCGTGGATACTTGGAGATAAGGACATGACGATTGTATTGTTCCACGTATAGTGACTTGGATATTGAGATCACATCTCAAATCCATATCTTGCGGACCTCCCATAGATGCTTGATTAAATCAAGACCACAAATCTAATCTTCCCATTGCATCTGAATCACATTCAGATCAATGTCCAACATTTGGACCAAGATCAGATCACTTCTCTACTTAGAGGAGTCACTAAAATCCAGATCCATTTCATCACTCCCTAGGAATTGAAGCGTCATGGTTATACAATCGTTTATGATCACATCACCCTCAGGTATTCCTAATACATGTACATCCTGCATACTGGAAGACCTAGATTAAACCTGAAGTTTTTGATCTCTTTTAGATTGTCTCCTTCAGGATTTTATCATTAAGTTTTCTCATTCGATCATTGGGAGTTCGTATGGATCATATACTTTCGAAAAACATATATCATACCTAGGTATTGATCATATACTTTCCAAAATTATGAATCAAACCTGTAAATTCAGTCAAGCTTCCAAAGAGAGACGACTATGCACGAAATTTGATTCTTCCCAGTATCTCATGAGTCAGCTCATGTCTTCCAGTTCAGTAAATGAACCTGTATGATCCCTTTGAGAGACCGTATTACTCATATACCCTTATATGCACACCAGCTCGCCGGTATATAGACCTTGATTAGGCCATCAACCTATCAGTCCAACAAATGTACGTACTCAGACATATAGTAACACATCTATCTCCGGTCAAAGGATGTGTGCCTATACCGTGACTACAGACGACATAGGTCTTTGGTTATCTCGATCTCATTAAGTCAACTCTTTGACCTAACTAATCTGACACATCCAAATCTCTATTCTTATGCAGAGGACCTGCATCAAGAGGTCGGTCAGATATCATCATTTAAAGATAAGGATTTCTAGCTCCTACTCAGGCTGGAGATCACATCTTAACAATCATTTGACAGTGCTTGATGAGTCCTTAATCTAAGTCTTTAGATAATTATCCCAGCACCGGCCTATATGATTCAATAATTGAATCAACTGTTGTATGATCATTAAGATGGACATGGTACATAATCCTAATTGGACTAAGGGATCTATTATGCAAATTAGTTATTCTTCATTTCAGATTAAGGAGTGAATTGCAATAACATTTATTGAATAATGGCTCGTCGTGGGCTTGCATGTCTAACAGATACCACCTATGATACTACCGACACCTCTTATGTTCAGCCATCAAGTGTAGTCAGACTTCCTTTACTGCATTCGAGTATGCTTGCCTTCGACAACTGCTGCATAACTCTGCTAGTTACGCTATTGCTTTTCTCCTGCTGCTAGTCTTGCCACTACATCAGGTACAATTACCAGCTCTGCCTCTACATCTGCTCCTGCATGGATCATTGACTTGGGTGCCTCAACTCATCTGATGGGAGAAAGTAGTCCTCTCACTTTGTCACGACCATCTTTTGTTGTGAAGACTGTTCGTATTGCCAATGGATCTCATTCACCTATTACTGATGTGTGCTATGGAGTTTTCCTCTAAATTCCGACTTACTGGAGTTCACTGCGCTCCTGAATTCCCTCTTAGTCTATTATATGTTCACAAGTTGTGCACTGAGCTTAACTGTCACGTTATATTTGATGAGTTTTGTTGCTATTTTTAGGGCATCTAGACAAGATAGATTTTTGGTGGGGGATATGAGAAGAATGGGTCTTTATTATATAGACGTCCCCTATGACTTTGTTTTTGTTGGTGCTTCGTCAATCTCATTTGATCATCTTCTTTGGCATCTTTGTCTCGGTCATCCGTCTACCAAAGACATCTCCTTAATGATTCTCGAACTCTCTATGCTCAAACCTTTTGAATGTGAGGCATGTCAGTCCGGGAAACCTCATAAAGTTTCGTTCCCCGTCCGTACTGAGCCTCATCGCGGAGTTCCTTTCTCTTTAGTCCATTGTGATATTTGGTGACCCTGTCAGGTCCGTACTATGAGTGGACATAAGTATTTTGTTGTTTTTGTTGATGATTACAGTTGGTCATCTTCGGTCTATCTATTAAAGACCATTTGAAGATTAATAATATTGTCAAAAAATTCTTTCATTATGTCAGGAATTTGTTCTTATGTGACATACAAATTTTCCGTGCCGATAATGCCTTGGAATTCACACAACATGACCCATCAAATTTCTTTGACTCTCATGGTACCGTACATCAAACCTTATGCCCATATATGTCTCAACAAAATGGGATAGCGGAGAGAAAAGTTAGACGTCTCCTAAATATTACCCGCTCCCTTCTTACTAAAATGAAAGTTCCCGAAACCTATTGGGGTTATGTCGTTCTGAGCAATGTTTATCTTATCAATAGAATTCCATCTCCTACCCTAAATAGATCCACCCCCTTCTCTCTTCTTTACCCGACAGAGTCACCCTTTCCTCTTCCCATGCAAATCTTTGGTTGTGTATTTTTTGTTCATAATTTTCACATTACAGACAAGTTTTCTCCTCATGCAATCAAATGCATCTTCCTTGGTTATTCTCATACTCAAAAGGGTTATAAAAGCTATGATCCAACTGGGCAACATTATTATATTTCTGCAGATGTAACCTTTTTTGAGCTTCTCGGTTTCTTTAATCAATCTGTTAGAGATATCCCTCTGGATCTTCCGCCTTCATTGATTGTCTATAAGCGCAGACAAATATCTCCACCATCATATGTCCCTTTACCTGTTTCTTTATTACAGAATGATATGTATTCTACAAGTATCCCCTCCACTGTTGTCTCGGATGATCCTCAAGAGATTCCAATTGCTCTACGCATAACTAAGAGGCGATGCACTTCTCATCCCATGTCTCAATTCACTTCTACCGTTGGTTTATCATCCATGAAAAATGATATGCAGCTGCTCTCATGACTATTTCTATTTTGAGAGACCACCATAATACTTTACAGGATTCATGATGGTGACATGCTATGGATGACGAGATGGATGCTCCTGTTTCTCGGGGACATGGGATCTGGTGCAATGTCCCAATGGGACTAGACCTGTGGCGTGCAGATGGGTCTTCACGACAAAAAAGTCACCAGACAGATCCATTGACATATTAAAAGCTCGACTTGTGGCCAAGGACTTTACACAGACATATGGAGTGGATTACTTTGAAATATTCTCACTGATTGCATGAATGAGGTCCATAATGACTATACTTTCAGTGCCAGCTAATAAGGCATGGCTTATCTTTTAGTTAGATGTGAAAAATGCATTCCTATATGACGATCTTGATGAGGAGGTATACATGATGCAGCCTCCGGGGTATGACATTGAGGGGGAATGTGTATGTCGACTTCGTAAGGTCGTATATGGTCCAAAACAGAGCCCAAGGGCATGGTTCGATAGCCTTATTGCAGAAATTAGCACTCTTGGCTTCTAGAGAACTACCTCCGACTATGTTGCGTTTGTTAGAAGACGAACAACTGGTACTGTTATACTTGCAATCTATGTGTATGATATGGTTGTTACAAATGATGATGATAAAGGAATATTAGAGACCAAGGCCTTCCTCTGGAAGGTGTTTGTTACCAAGGACCTTGCTCCACTACGTTATTTCTTGGGCATAGTACTACGCACTACAGATGACCTTCATTTATCACAGAGAAATATTGTTTGTACATTCTTACTGAAGTCGGATTACTTGGATGCAAGCCCTCTGGTATTCCTGTAGATCTCAAGAAACACTTCACATTCTCTGATCCTATCTTTGAGGATGTTACTCGATACAGAAGCTTGGTTGGCAAACTTCTTTACCTTACTGTCACCAGACCAGATATTTCTTATACAGTGAGCAGAGCTAGCCAACACATGGAGCAACCCGATAACATTCACTGGCAAGATGTTCTTCAGATTCTATGATACCTTGAGGAATCACCTGGTCGTGGCCTCTTTTATGGGGAAATAGGTACATCTATATTATTGCATATGCTGATGTGATTATGCAAGTTCGCCAAATGATCGACGCTCCACCACATAATATGCTATGATTGTTGGAGGAAACCTTGTTACTTGGAGAAGCAAGAAGTATGCTATTGTATCTAGATCTAGTGCACAGGCAGAGTACATGGCGATGGCTCACGCTACATGTGAGATCACATGGTTATTGATTTTTCTGCAATAACTCGGCAGTGTTGTCACTACTCCTATTTCATTATATTGTGACAACAAATCTGCTACATACGTTGATATGAATCCTGTGTTCCAGGAGTGAACCACACATATAGAGGTTGACTTCCATTTTATTCGCGATGTTGTTAGGATTAGAAGGATTATTACTCCTTACATCAACTCGGATCTTCAGCTTGCAGACGTTTTCACAAAAGCCTTACCCAAGAAGTATTTTTCCTAGATTGTTTCCAAGTTGGGCATGAGTAATAAATATGCTCCAACTTGAGGGTGAATGTTAGTAATGTATCCTACGATTTTTAATTATTATTCTTGTAATCCCATGAGGGACACATGTATTTTCTCCTTTTTCGAGCTCTCTGGGGTTTTGTCCTATATAGGGATCCCTAAATCTATGGAATAAGACAAGCTATTTCATTCTTTCTCCATGTCACTAAATATCAAAAGAAATCTGAATTCGGTTGTCAATTAGCCATAACTTTTTATTAGCATAATTCATACTTTGTGGAAATCAAATGGTAATTTAAACTGAACTTTCTCATCTCCCTAGATCAGTTAGATGTGATAATTATCATTCTCATTGAACTCTTCTCATTGTATTTGCATACTTCAAGACTTTTATTGATGTTTCCTCTAGTTTTGCCTTTTTTATCTAATGAAGTATAGGGATGCACTCCATAAGGTTGCAATATGGTGGAAAATCAGTTTCGTATAACATTAAAAGCATTTTGATTCGACAATGTTAGGGAATATTTGGCACAATGTTAAGTGCTCTTTTTTGAATGAAGTAAGCATTTATGAAACATTGTCTAGTTATACTTGTCAGTAGAATGGTAGTGCTATCATTTTAATCAAGGTAATCATTTATGAAATATTGTCTAGTTATACTTTTCAGCAGAATCATGTAAATGTAAAAAAAATTATCTGTGTAAATGCAAAGAAAAATTATCTGTTTGAGATTTGTCTTCTACCAAGGAATATTCATTTGAAATTATAGAACAAATGCAGTATGTTTATCACTTCTCTTACCATTAGGGCTCTCTCCTGTGTCCTTGATGACAAAACACCTTTCTCTATATTATTCCTAGATTTTATAGCCACTTTAGTTTACTCCTTTTGTCTATAAATAAATGCATATGCATTATACACGTGCTAGCTCCTGAGTTATTTAGGCTTAATGTGAAGGCTATCCATTTTTGTTGGATAGTTCTCTTTGCAGAAAGGGCCTATATATAAGTCCCCAATATTTGTGTGTGTGTGTGTGCGCGTGTGTGTGCGTGTGTGCGTGTGTGTGTGTGTGTGCGCGTGTGCGCGTGTGCGTGTGTGCACGTGTGCGTGCGTGCGTATTAGAAACCATTTTCGCAAGAATACAATGTTAAATTCATACGAAATAATCATTAGTAAGAATAAAAAACACATTAGTAATACAAATAAAGACATAATCATTTCGTAAGAATTTGGGTTTTTTTGTGTGAAAATGGTTATTAATGATAAGAATATGATACATCATTTGTAAATCAATAAGTATTAAGCTTAAAATGATACAAACTATTGGTAAAAATGGGTGTGTGTTGGACATACGAGCCCATGGCGAGCCATTATGCAATAAATGTTATTGCAATTCACTCCTTAATCTGAAATGAAGAATAACTAATTTGCATAATAGGTCCCTTAGTACAACTAGTGTTATGTACCATGGCCATCTTAATGATCATACAGCTGTTGATTCAATTATTGAATCATAGAGGCTTGGATGAATATCTAAAGAGTTAGATTGAGGACTCATCAAGCACCGTCAAATGATTGTTAAGATGTGATCTCCAACCTGAGTAGGAGATGGCAATCCTTATCTATAAAGGCTAATATCTGACCGACCTCTTGACGCATGTCCTCTGCATAGGAATAGAGATTCGAAGGTTTCAGATTAGTTAGGTCAAAGAGTTGACTTAACGAGATCGAGATAACCAAAGACCTATGTCGTATGCTGTCACGGTATAGGCATGCATCCTTTCACCAGAGACAGATGTGTTACTATATGTCTGAGTATGTACATTTGGCAGACCAATAGGTTGATGACCTAATCAAGGTCTATACACTGGTGTTCTGGTGTGCATATAAGGCATATGAGTAATACAATCTCTCAAAGGTATCCTACAGGTTCATTTACTGAACTAGAAGACATGAGCTCACTCATGAGATATTGGGAAGGTCAGATTCCGTGCACGATCATTTCGCTTTAGAAGCTCGACTGAATTTGTAGGTTTGACATATACTTTTGGAAAGTATATGATCAACACTTGGGTATGATATATGATTTTGGAAAGTATATGATCAATACCAACTCCCAGTGATCGAATGAAAAAACTTACTGATAAAACCCTAAAGTAGACAGTGTAAAACAGATCTTATACTTTGGGTTTAATCTAGGTTTTCCAGTATGCAGGATGTACAGGTCTTGGGAATACCTAAGGGTGATGTGATCATAAACGATTGTATAACCATGATGCTTCCATTCCTAGGAAGTGATGAAACGAGTCTGGATTTTAGTGACTCCTCTCCTAGAGAAGTGATTTAATCTTAGTCCAAATGCTGAACATTGACCTGAATGTGATTCAGATACAATGAGAAGATTAGATCTACGATCTTGATTTAATCAACCATCTATGGGAGGTCCACAAGATCTGGATTTGAGATGTGATCTCAATATCCAAGTCACTAAACGTGAAACAATACAATCGCCATGTCCTTATCTCCAAGTATCCGCGGAGAAAGCGCATTATCCTTGAAAGAGTTCATGGATAATTTCATTGTTGATATATGTATCCAAGCATCGAGAAAATTGATAATTAAATGTGATTTAATTATCATGGATAAAATAAATTTTATTCATATTATAAGGAGAGATATCTAAGATAATTAAATGTGATTTAATTATCAAAGATGTGAATAATGTGAATGTGATTCATGTTATTTTGACACATGAGAAAAGAGATCCAAGATGATTAAATGTGATTTAATTATCACGGATATGAATAATGTGGATAGCACTATCCATATTAATCATGTATATATATTCTAAATGTAATTTATAATATTTAAGAGAGAACTATTTGTGATATATATTTGTTGATTAGTTATTGATGAGAATTGAATTAACATTGGATGATTAATTAAAATATAATTTACATTTTGTTTTGGGATGTAAATGTGATTCACATTTTTTCAATGGCATGATTGCAATATTTCACAAGATAATTATGAATTATTTTGTGAAATAATTTACAACAATGGTTGTTGTAAATCCTGGAGATATTATGAGATAATGGTATCTCATGAGATAATGAGATCTCATGAGATGTTGGTAGTTGTCCCCCCTTTTTAGGGGATATGGTTTATCTCCTCATTATCTCCAAAGATAATTAATTGATTTGATTTGAATTTAAATATATTTATTTATCGATATATTAATTTAAATTAAATCATTTATTGTTGTGTTTTTTAAAACAACATCTCAGCCATTGAAAGAAACACAAATCAATCGCAACCATTGATTGTGTGTTTTCCATGGATTGTGATCCATGGACTCCCAAAACCCTACCCCTTGCTCTTCTACATAAGATAATGAATGATCTCTCTCTCTTTTTATCCACACGCCTAGTCTCTCTCTCTCTCTATCTCTCTCTTATAATGGCCTTCCACCATTGAGCCATTGTGAGAGTCGTCATCGACACAGCATCGTCTTATGCTGCCGGATCATCTATTCGTGGATCTCCATCTCCTTCGGTTTGTCTCGCTCGTGAAGAAGATGTTGGATCTCATAAAATGAGATCAGTAGATCCGCCGCCTGGATCATCAACATGGATTGCGAGGAGCGCGCATCTCATCAACGCGCTCGCAAGCATCTCCTCCGTCGGATCGGACTTGAAACAGGAGGTCTCTTCGTTTAGAGACTCGATCACAACCACGCTTCAAGAGGTAAACATTATACCTAATTGTGGTTTAGATTAAATGATCCGAGAAAGGTTATTGGATCATGTGGTTTCATCATATTAAAAAATTTAAATTCCGCTGCATTGAGCAACTAGTATGACTAGTCACTCCCGATCGCATACGATGCCATCCACACACTTCCGTGATGTGCTTGAGGATCTTCCAATATCCTTCAAGTGGTGTCAGAGCCAGGTTTACTGAGGTTTTGGATATGATCCACAAACCTACGAAGATTTGGGCTCGTTTTGGTTCGTGAAGATTTTAGCATTTCAATTTTCGCAGCCCTGTCTTGAGATAAAATTTCGGCCCTGTTTAAAACTTTTAAACACAAAATTTAAATTGGATAATATTCTCCATTAATTAAGGAAACATAGGATTTGAGTTTGCATGATTTGGAATCCTATAACTCAAGTTATGATGTTTTAATAACCATATATCCACTGTTTTGGGGATGGTGGTTAGTGGCATAATTAAAGAGTTAATTGCGGGTCCTAAACACCTGAAAATACATAATTATCACTTGGGTTCTGTTTTAAATCAAATCTGCGAACAAAATAAATTTAGTTTGCATTAATTGGATTTAAATTGATCGAGTTATGCTGATTTTAATGAGTAGGGGTCACTGTTGGAAATTAAAAAACTTGATCATGAACCTTGTGATAGTCATTCAAATAAATTAATGAAAATTAATTGTTAATTTTCTGAAATGATTATTGATAAATATTTGTAAAATATTTGAAATTGATAATTATTTCCTTGAATGACATTGTATTAACCAAAATGATAAGATAGTTGATCTTGATCATAATTGGTTAATATGAAATTTCCAACAAACATTGTTTTCATGAAAACTATAGTTTATCCTACAATAGTTGTAGGAAAACTTTTACACGCAAAACCTTGTTGCTTGAATAGGATTGAGGATTTGTTTAGCAAATCTCCTTATAATATTATCAAAATGGTTTTGATGAATTTTATATGGTACAACTTCGGTTGAAAAATCGATGAACATATCAAGTACAAAATGATTGACTCGGCATTCTTTTTCCCCGATGTGGATAAGGTGCCTAATCGGGGAGCGTTGGAGTAGCAGGTTGCACCGTGTGTGGTCTGTCCCACTCTTCGATACTGGCTATGACAGCGGGTACGGAACGAATGATGCTTGAGAGATCATGATGTCTTTTCTAATTATTAAAATTCGAATAATATGTATTTGAGATAATACCATAATTCAAGTAACAATTAAGAATGTTTGTTGGATATTAATTGGATCATTAATTTAATATGATTAGATTAGTTGGAATCTAATTAAAAGTTAAACACTCTATTTTAATAGAGTTGTTATTTTCCTTGGAAGAATTAATCGTAATGAATATGATTCATAATGATTAATTAAAATTTGAATATGAGGTGGAGGATCACATAAATGACATCCATGTTCTCCTGTCAAGGCGAAGGGTTTCGTCGCCAGGGGTTGTATATAGGAGACGCCTTTTCAAAGTGACAACTCTTCATACAAGTTCACATGAATCGGGTCTTTTGCTTCTCGAAAGAGTAAGGCCGTATGCGAAGTGACCCCGGTATCGATTCCTCATATTATTAAGGTGATATTGGATTGCGCATAGCAAGTATTAAGCCCGTTGACGGTTGGTTCAACTAACAATGGGTCAACATCACTTTAGGGGTGGTGGGTTGGGGTGTTAAAGACCGAATTGGGAAATGCAAGTTAGACTTGCAAGGTGGAATGAGTTCCCGCTTCTTTTTATCTGAGTTGTAGTTTCTCATATTATTGGGATGCAACAAAGATAGTAAAGGAGATCTCAGATCTTACTAGAGATATGATGGTAAGAATATCTCTTACTTCCAGTGATTAAGGGAATGAACTTTCAATGTTGACTAGGCAAGACAACTTTGATATAAAATTCCTAAATCAAAGAAAAATATGTATATGTAATATATACACTTATGCAAATTTCTTATTTCAGATAATTCTTCATTAAACCCACGCAATTTCATACTCAATTATAACCGGTAAATTTTCATGGATTGGATCCATGATCAAGACATTGGACTTGCAGTTGGACACATATCGTATGTGGTTGCAATGTGCAAGTTTCCTCATAACAATGAGAAGTGACAATTAAATAGATAATAGGACTACAACCCTAGGGTTTGTATGTCTCTTTAGTCTTGATCTTTCATCAAGTGTACTTTGAAAGTGGCATGTCGATGATGATCGTAATTGTCAAATTAATCCTTATAAAATCAATGAAGATGTTTTGGCATACATATGTGCTCTAGACATTTAATCATGAATGACATGGTTCTCTTCATTATGCAGAATGGTAGATTGAAAGAGATGATGTATTCAAAATGTTTGAATACCTGCCCGAACCAAAGTTTTTGAGTTAAGATGGATGTAGAAATGATGAATGTCATCATTCTACTGTCTATACTCAAGTCATTCATGAAGCTTCATAATAATCATATTGTATGAATTAAGTGAAGCATATATAAATGTTTAAATCTCTCATTTTGAAATCCTTTTGAATTCAACATAAATCTTAAGCAATGGTTGTTTATAGATGAAGGCAGCGCAGTGGAAGCATAGGTCAGACCCAAGTAAGAAGGGAAGTCAAAGAGTTGATTGTACTTCTATGATTTCTATACATATGACATCCAAAGAGTTGGATGAATGCCAATACTGCAATAAGCTGATGTATTGATAGTGTGACTATCTAGCAAATCTATGATCCTTAGAGAAGGGTCAGATATTGCATCAAAATAACCTACATATAATCATTGAAATTGACTTTCTTATTTGATAAGATTAAAAGTCTAATAATTGTATCTCATTCTTCTAATAACACGTGTAATTGGTTGCATGTGTTTTAGAAGACTAGAAACTTGATCTTAAGGTTTAATAGTCATCCACACGGACGTTGACGTAATTGTTGCAACAATCTCTGTTGGATAGATAGACTTCATATTTTCAGTGGGAGAGTCCTTGGTATTAGAGAATGTCTCTATGACCTAGATATTAGAATACATTCATTATTGGAGATGAACATGCATTCTGGAATAGACCTATCATAAAGAGTTATGATAGTGGACTCTACTAAATTAGAAGATTAATGAAAGGTTCATTAACATTTCTAATATTGAAAATTAAACCTTAATAGATCAATAGGAAGATGAAGATCATTTGACATTGATCTGGCATCGAGTCTTGGACATATGTTTATTGATATGATCGATAGACTAGTGAGATATTGAACTTTAGATTGCCTTAAGGTTCAAATCGTACATACTTTTGAATATTGTATTCAAAGTAAATATGTCCAATACACTCTTCTCTGAGAATTGTGTAAGATGTCAATGTATTCAATATCTTATACATATTGATGTATGTGGATCATCTGTATTATAATAAACATTGATGATATGTGATATCATTCAATGATTATTTGTGATATGAGATTACTTCCTTTCACCTTTGAAATATTTGAAATGTTCAAAGATTTCACATTTTTGGTTTAGAACCAAAGTTTGAAGGAAGATGAAATGAATTTGATCTAACCTAGGTAGCAAGTATTTATTAGATGAATTCAAGGAATACCTTATGGAGATAGGAATATAATTCCTATCTCACTTCTCCTAATACACCTAAACTCAATGGAGTTGTAGGGAGATACAATTAGATCATGTGTGACTTGATTTGATAAATGATTAATCTTAGCATAGTTATCTCTTAATTTCCAAGGTATATATATAGTAGAGACTACAATATATATATCCTTAATACGGTTCCATGCAAGGAAGCTGGAATCTAGCACCAGAGAGTGCTGCTTCATTAGGAAAATAAAGAATTGTATTGGATGTCTACTTTATGACCTTGAGATTCTTAAAGACTTTCATCTCTAAGAATATGATTCTAAGATGATGACTTTCTTGAGAATCATGATGAAAATGAAGTGAAGGAACTCATTGAATCTTGAGAAGATAATGAGGCTCCTTAAGTCAGAAATTAAAGGACAACTAAAGATGAAACACTAATATCTCTTCAAATGAGTTTGAAGATGAATTTCATGTGCCAGATAAGTCTGGCAATGATCTAACTTCATATGATGAAGCTTCTGAAGATCATGACATGGAGAGATGGATGTTAGCAGTAAAGTCTAAATGTAGACTTCATATACAAGTGTTGTATATGGACCCTCGAGGATCCACCTATAAGGGTAAGACCTGTTAATATGTAAATGGATCTTCAAGAGAAAGAGGGAACCTGATGAGAAGGTAAAGATCTTCAAAGCACGGCTCGTATCCACAAGATACACACAAAGAGAAGACATCGCTTGAGATGATACTTCTTCTTCAGTGACCATGCTTAAACCCATCAGAATATTGCTAACTATAGCTGCACAACTTGACTTTGACATCTTCGAGATGGAAGTCAAGATTGCATTCCTCTATGAATTCCTCTCCGAGGATATTCATAAGTAGTATCCCCAGGGCTTCATGGTTGAGGAAAAAAAGGTGTGCAAGTTGAATAACTCCATCTATGAACTCAAATAAGCTTCTTATAGTTGGAACATAAGATTTGATGAAATTATAGATGTTATGATTTCAAATAAAATCTTGATGAACCATGTGAAGCTTAGTGGGAGTACAAATGTGTTCATCGTGCTAAATATAGATAATATCCTAATCATTTAGTATGATATAAGGATGATCATAAGTGTTTTACGATCTGGCTATTTCATACCTTGATATATGATCTCAAGGATACCTCTTAAATGTTAGTCTGAAGTTGTTCAGAAGCAAAGAGAAGAGAGAGAATTGTGATGGTCACATTATTGGTACATCCTGGATATATTCTATCCAAGGAAGGCTCCTTTCTCTTAATATTTGGTACTGACCAATCTGAAGGGATAGCATATCAAGTGTTGATGATGCTAAAACTGCTTGCCTTTGTGCATCGGTTGTTAGAAGCCTGGTATGTGCTAGATATGTATGAAAAGCCAGATGTCTGTCATGCAGTGGGAGTAGTAAACTGTTAGTAATCCTACTATAAAGACAAAACACTTAGTTGCAGTAATAAAACAATATCTTCAAAGATGACAAGACTTAGAGATAATGATCTCAAAGTCTCATCATCAAGAACCTAGGACTTTATATATAGTGATCTAAAAGGTCTTAACTACAGATACCTTAAGAAATAGAGATATCTGCGAATAAGGGTATTCTGATAAGGATAATTGAAATTACAAATTGGTTATAACGATTGTTGAGTGTAGTGTCAAAGACATAATGATTGCCTCAATATAGAGTATTGGTTGCATAAGATGCATATTCGCATTTGCGAGCACTATTACTGATGGATATGCAAGTGCCGTAAAAGGACTTGGCATAGTCTCTCAGGAACAGAGTGACTGATCAGCTTACCTGACTATATTAAATAGCCTATGATTGTTACATGAATGTGGGTTTAAATGATTAGCCCATTAATGACTCTTTTGGCTAGTGGGAGATTGTTGAACCTGCGAGCCCATGGCAAGCCATTATGCAGTAAATGTTATTGCAATTCACTCCTTAATCTGAAATGAAGAATAACTAATTTACATAATAGGGCCCTTAGTACAATTAGGGTTATGTACCATAACCATCTTAATGATAATACAACTATTGATTCAATTATTGAATCATAGAGGCTTGAATGAATATCTAAAGAGTTAGATTGAGGACTCGTCAAGCACCGTCAAATGATTGTTAAGATGTGATCTCCATCCTAAGTAGGAGATGGCAATCCTTATCTCTAAAGGTTGATATCTTATCGACAACTTGATGCAGGTCCTCTGCATAGGAATAGAGATTCGGAGGTGTCAGATTAGTTAGGTCAAAGAGTTGACTTAACGAGATCGAGATAACCAGAGACCTTTGTCGTGTGCTGGCACGGTATAGGCACACATCCTTTGACCAGAGACAGATGTGTTACTATATGTCTGAGTATGTACATTTGGCAGACCAATAAGTTGATGACCTAATCAAGGTCTATACATTAGCACGCTGGTGTGCATATAAGGGCAAATGAGTAATACGATCTCTCAAAGGGATCATACAGGTTCATTTACTGAATCGGAAGATATGAGCTCACTCATGAGATATTGGGAAGATCAAATTCCGTGCATGGTCGTCTCACTTTGGAAGCTTGACTGAATTTGTAGGTTTGATATATACTTTTGGAAAGTATATGATCAACACTTGGGTATGATATATGCTTTTGGAAAGTATATGATCAATACCAACCCCCAATGATCGAATGAGAAAACTTACTGATAAAACCCTGAAGTAGACAGTGTAAAATAGATCTTATACTTTGGGTTTAATATAGGTCTTCCAGTATGTAGGATGTACATGTATTGGGAATACCTTAGGGTGATGTGATCATAAACGATTGTATAACCATGATGCTTCCATTCCTAGGGAGTGATGAAATGAGTCTGGATTTAGTGACTCCTCTCGTAGAGAAGTGATCTAATCTTAGTCCAAATGTTGGACATTGATCTGAATGTGATTCAGATACAATGAGAAGATTAAATCTACAGTCTTGATTTAATCAAGCATCTATGGGAGGTCCGCGAGATCTGGATTTGAGATGTGATCTCAATATCCAAGTCATTATATGTAGAACAATACAATCGCCATGTCCTTATCTCCAAGTATCCGCGGAGAAAGCACAATATCCTTAAAAGAGTTCATGAATAATTTCATTGTTGATATATGTATCCAAGCATCGAGAAAATTGATAATTAAATGTGATTTAATTATCATGGATAATATGAATTTGATTCATATTATAAGGAGAGATATCTAAGATAATTAAATGTGATTTAATTATCAAAGATGTGAATAATGTGAATGTGATTCATGTTATTTCGGTACATGAGAAAAGAGATCCAAGATGATTAAATCTGATTTAATTATCATGGATATCAACAATGCGGATAGCACTATCCATATTAATCATATATATATTCTAAATGTGATTTATAATATATAAGAGAGAGCTATTTGTGAGTTATATTTGTTGATTAATTATTGACGAGAATTGGATTCACATTGGATGATTAATTAAAATGTAATTTACATTTTATTTTGGGATGTGAATGTGATTCACATTTTTCCAATGGCATGATTGCAATATTTCACATGATAATTATGAATTATTTTTGTGAAATAATTTACAACAATTGTTGTTGTAAATCCTGGAGATATTATGAGATAATGGTATCTCATGAGATGTTGGTAGTTGTACTCCCTTTTTAGGGGATATGGTTTATCTCCTCATTATCTTCAAAGATAATTAACTGATTTGAATTGAATTTAAATATATTGATTTATCTATATATTTAATTTAAATTAAATCATTTGTTGTCCTATTTTTTTACAACATCTCATCCATTGAAAGAAACACAAATCAATCTCAACCATTGATTGTGTGTTTTCCATCGATTGGGATCCATGGACTCCCAAAACCCTATATAAGAAGAGGTACTCCTTGCTCTTCTACATAAGATAATGAATGCCCTCTCTCTCTCTTTTTCCACACGCCAAGCCTCTCTCTCTCTTATAATGGCCGTCCACCATGGAGCCATTGTGAGAGTCGTCATCGACGTTGCATCGTCGTTATGCTGCCGAATCATCTACTCGTGGATCTCCATCTCCTTCGGTGCATCTCGCTCGTGAAGAAGATTGGATCTCGTGTGACGAGATCAAGAGATCCGCCGCTCGGATCATCAACATGGATTGCGAGGAGCACGCATCTCATCAACACACTTGCAAGCGTCTCCTCCGTGGGATCGAACTTGAGACATGACGTCTCTTTGTTTAGAGAGTCGATCACAACCACGCTTCAAGAGGTAAACCTTATACCTAATCGTGGTTTATTTGAAATGATCTGAGAAAGGTTCTTGGATCATGTGGTTTCATCATATTAAAAATTTTAAATTCCGCTGCATCGAGCAACTAGTATGACTAGTCGCTCCCGATCACATACGATGCGATCCACATGCTTTCGTGATACGCTTGAGGATCTTCCAATATCCTTCAGTGTTCTCATTACAACTCAAATGGGCACATGGCTCATTGGATAATTTGCCTATATATATATATATATATATATATATATATATATAGAGAGAGAGAGAGAGAGAGAGGACTTATCTAGAGAGCCTTGTGCCCATTAACGTTTCGGTAAGCACCCATTCTGGACCATACACGTGTATTAGCAATAACTATATTTCTAATTATGGGCTTCCACATATTTAAAAAAATCATATATTTCCTATTATACAACGTCCTTAAAAATTGGAAGACGGTTTTGAAAAGAAATGATTCAAATAAATTATTCCACGCAGATGATTAAGATCCGAACGCTATGATAGTAATAAATATAATTCGGTCAAGTAAATGCTTGTTGTGAGATCGGTAATATCAAGACAATGATCAGTAATTTACATCCAAATAGTTACATTGTACATAATTTAGTAATATATATAAAATGGTCAAGTAAATGTGTATTGTGAGATCAGTAATAACATAACAAATGACTAGTAATATCATTGTGTATGTAATGCACATTGCATTAACAAATAGTTACTTTCTTACTTGTGCAATGCCCATGACTTACTGACCATTACTTTGTTATTACTGATCTCATAGTAGCTATTACTTGAGAATCGTACACATATTACTAAACATGTGATATAAGACATAGATATATACATTACTGAACACAAACAACAATTTACTTGATAACTGTATATATTACTTGAGTATCATCTCTAAATTACTGAATTCTGTTCAAAGTAATAAAAGATATGGAAATTACTGACCATTTGTTATGATTTTATTGACTTCACAACAAGCACTTACTTGTCCATTGTGTATATATTACTGAATTCTGCACCATATAATAAAATGAATGTAAATTACAGACTATTGTTTAGATATTACTGATATCGCAACAACCATTTACGTGAATATTGTCTCTAAATTACCAAATTCTATTCAAAGTAATAATACATTTAGAAATTACTGACCATTTTTTATAGTTTTACTGACTTCACAAGAAGCACTTACTTGACCAGTGTGTATATATTACTGAATTCTGCACATATAATAAAATGAATGTAAATTACTGACCGTTGTTCGGATATTACTGATCTCGCAAGAACCATTTACTTGATTATTGTGTATATATTACTGACCTGAGTATTTGGATCTCGATTTTCTGCAAGAAATCATCGTTTCGAATGTTTTCTTTCTAAAACGTTCTTCCTATTTTTTAGGACACGACATAATTGGAATACCACTTATTGTTAAATCGCGTTGCATATTAATCTTCTTCCAAAAACGACATCCTTCGAAATAGGTAACCACTCAATTGGTAATATACGTGTGTGACCTACAAATGGTGCTCATTTTAACGCAAATGGGTACAGGGCTCTCTGGATAAAAATCACATATATATATATATATAGTGGACTTAATCCAATGGGCCATGTGTCCATTTGAGATGAAATGAGCCTACTCATATTTTACCAATATTTTCTATCATTTCGAGTTCAATGCTTATTTATTTGCAGTTGTTATAGCATATTGTTACTATTAGTAACTATTTTCATATAAAGAAAATCTTAGATTCATAGGAAATGATCATTAATAAGAATAAAAACTACACTAGTAATACGAATAATAATACAATCATTTTGTATGAATAACACTTGTAAACAAATAACTATTAAGCTCAAAATGATAGGAAATAATGGTAAAAAAATGAGTGGGTGCGTCTCATCTCAAATGGGCATAGGGCTCATTGGATAATTTCCCTATATATAGGGGACTTATCCAATGGGTCGTGTGCCCATTGGAGATGAGATGAGCCCACTCATATTTTACCAATATTTTCTATCATTTTGAGTTCAATGCTTATTTATTTACAACTGTTATGCCATATTCTTACTATTAGTAACTATTTTCACATAAAGAAAACCTTAGATTCACAGAAAAGGGTCATTAGTAAGAATAAAAACTACACTAGTAATACGAATAATAATGCAATCATTTTGTATGAATTTAAGGTTTTTAAAATAGTTACTAGTAGTATGAATATGATATAACACTTGTAAACAAATAACTATTAAGCTCAAAATGATAGGAAATAATGGTAAAAATTGAGTGGGCTCATCTCATCTCAAATGGGCATGGGCGCATTGGATAATATCCTATATAGGGGGGCTTATCCAATGGGCCATGTGCCCATTTGAGATGACATGAGCCCACTCATATTTTACCAATATTTTCTATCATTTTTAGTTCAATGCTTATTTATTTACAGTTGTTATATCATATTCTTAGTATTAGTAACTATTTTAATATAAAGAAAACCTTAAATTCACAGGAAAGGTCATTAAATTATTTTAGTATGTCATATTCTTTCATATATATATATATATCATATTCTTACTATTAGTAACTATTTTCATATTCTTTCATACATATACATATATATATATATATCTTGAGAAGCTAAATTATTTTAATGTGTCATGAAATTATTCAAACTTCTTTTTAGAAGGGAAAAGTGAAGATACCCCTCAGTTACTTCTGGTGGTGGTATTAGTCATTCTAGTGGTGGTGCTGATAGTTGCTCTAGTAGTTTTTGTGATTCTACTGTTGGTTCTATATCTTAAGGTGGAGGTTCTAGCATTTATGATGGTGTCTCTAGTAGTTTTTGTGATTCTAGTGTTGGTGGTCCTAGAAATGAGGTTCTAGCATTTATGATGGTGGCTCTAGTAGTTTTTGTGATTCTACTGTTGGTGGTCCTAGAAATTATAGAGATTGTACTATTTCTTCTTGTGATATGAGAAACAACAATACTTTTGATTATGTCGGTAACCTAGTACTTCTCGTGGTCTTATACAAACTGGAGTGAATCTAGCAATTCTCACAGCCACAGTACCACATCTTGTGATGATTTCAGTATTTTTAGGTTGATTTACGAGGGGAAAAAGCAAAACACAATGGAAAGAACTGAGAAAGTGTAGTCATTAGATCAAATCATGACAACCAATTTTTTAGTCATACTATTTCTTCCACACCTCCTGAGCAGACTTTTTAGATCCATCCCAGATGAGATGGGTAGTAGTAAGATTAGAGAGGAGATACATGTCCAAGATAATTATAGTATTGCACAGACATATGGAGTAATCAAGGTGCCTGCAAGATATTTTTAAAACTACTCGTCATCCTATCAAAACATACATGGAATCTTCACAATTGAGGGCATATTACAAGTGTGTGTATATTATTTAGCTTTATTACAAGTTTTAAAATCTAAGGTATATTTCGATCCAAATTGGGTGGAACACATGCCAGAGGAATTGAGAGCCTTACAGAAAAAAAATACTTGAGATGGTACCAAGCCCTATAGATGTTCATCTTGTGGTGTCAAATTATGTACCGTATAGTATAAAGATGATGGTGTCATTGGCAGATTCAAGTCAAAATAGTCGCCAATGCCTTATTGGAAAATATGCAATTGATTATTTAGAAAATGATCAATATGCGAATCATTACGCAATCATTCATTTTTCATTGCATCTGCACCAATTAGATATGAAGAATGCATCTCTGAATGATGATGTCAAAGACATTATCTATGATCTTAATCATTCTCTCGTGAATGAGTAAATGAGAGTAGAAATAATATCAAGGATATGTTTAAGGAACTGAAGATATTACTTTATTTATTAGGAAATTCAGATAAAAGTAGCTTTCCTACCTCTGAATATTCAATGACAAGATTATTACCGGTTAAAATGAAAGGAGATTAACAGACTGGAAAAATATACTTGTAAAAAAGTACAAATAAAAAACATAGGATGATTAAATATTCTCTAGATATTGAAGTTGCCAAATCCAGAGTTTGCTGATGTTTTATGTCAACGCAATAATGGGCTTATTTTGTTGAAAGAAACACGAAAATTTTGGTATAGACCAGTGTGTGGTCAGGGCAACATTCAGTTTGAAGGATGGAAATTTATAGGTGACTCTGGAGAAGAGAATGTACCAAAATTTAACTAGAAATATATTTATCTCACTTTTGACTAGACCTCACAATTTCTTATGCTGTGAATGTCGTGAGCCAATTCACAAGTATTTCCTAAAGACGCCCATCTTAAAGTACTCTTCAAAGTCTTAAAGTGTTTATATCCATTATGGGAGATGATAGTGTTGCAAGTAGCTGAAGCAAACACACACAAATACGATCATTCAAGCAAAATGTAAACACGGATTAACAAGATTCACCCATATCTGCTCTACATTGTTGAGCGGTGGTGATCGATTTCACTATTTGTCGTGGAGATACATGGGATACAAAGAGCTCTAACCTACAAAAGACAAAAGATATGAGCATTCAGTGAAAGAAGAATGATGCCCCGCCTCGTGATGCACAGGAGAGAAAACCATAACCGTTGGGGGAGAGACCATTGTGGGAGAGCACAGTTGCAAAGCACTCGGTCCTCCTTGGGCCAAGTATCATCGGCCTTGGCAATTATTAGATTAAATCCCAAATAGTAATCACAACAGCTGCACATTTCTTCAAACTCCACACGCTGAAGAAAGGTAGAGATTCATTGAAACCACTTGCCTTTCTAGAGAATTCACACCTCATTTTACAAGATTCATGTATAAATGACCCATATAGAGTACGGAAGACAACTTCTCTCATGAAAGGTGGTGCGAGTTCATTATGCACACTTTATGTTAACTACTAATGTCAAGAACACTACTGAGCTTTGCACCACAAGCCTTTCATGACAAAAACACCATATCCCTAGGCAACAAACATGGGATTAGGCGTGTGAACCTCTAGTTGAACCAGCGCTGACATACTGCAGCTGCAGCTCCAATAAACCGGTCTCGACATTCCTGAGGCGAATGACCATATCCTGGAAGATGGTCCCCTGGGAGTGGTGAATGCGGCTTGCTTCAGCAAAACAGTTCTGTCTGCTTGGTATTATTGTCTGTGGCAGTCCCTCGTGGATTCCTTTCTGATGACACTTCACCACCTCTACGAAGGGCTGGATGTCAATCTCAGCTTCGCCCATGGGGTCATCGATGCTGAAGGTGTCCTTATCATAAACCTCCTGCGTAATTATGCCGAAAACACTATGTCGAGTACACAGATAACACTTCACATGTCAGAAATTCCATTGCATTCTTATTCGTATTTTAAATCGATCGTGATATGGCACCCAAGTTCTTATGCATCATACTGGTTGGAAATTTTTGAAGGTTAGCAGCTAAGGTATCAAAGCCACTAGTTTTTACTGAAATTAGCAAATGTCTTTTAATAGATGATGAACAGAAAGATCAGAAGGCCTTCGAGTAAAACATTACCAACTTGATTGGTGGTGTAGGTTCTACAATGGGAAGAGTCAGATCTACGTTCCACACAGGATTTAGAGTATTTGGCATCGCATGGGTCTTCACTTTCTACAAGAATATGCTGGTGTTAGACAACACGATAATAATACAACAGTGTGCTTGACAGCTAAAAATCAAAGTACAAGAATAAGCTACAGATAAAGGTATAGCATTTAATAGTATTTTTTCTATCGAAAATGTGTTCTCAGATGTAACCGCGGAGGCTTGCAAGGGCCATTAATCTGTGGTATTTATCTGCAACTGGTGCTATATATTTGAAATATACTAGGGAGAGATAGCGGCATGCAGTCCAACTAAAAGGAAATCTTATAGGTATGAGTGTATCATCTTCGGGAGATTGTATAATAGGATATACTTTCACAAAGTTTAGTTCTTGATGACAGATTATAAAAAAGTAGCTGCATCCAACATAAACGCCTATTTTCTATTTTTTCTCAATAACTATTGTTAGTGATGTATCCTACGGTTCTTAATTATTATTCATTATAACCCCGCTAGGGGCACTTAGGCATTTTCTCCTATTTAGAGCTCTCTAGGGTTTCGTCTTATATAAGGACCTCTAAACCTCTAGAATAAGACAAGCTATTTCATTCTCCTCCACATGGTATCAGAGCAGCAGTCCTAGACCGGTGTTCTGACCTAAACCTTTCCCCACCGTCAAACCTCTTCTCCGCATCGTCCCCTCACGCGTCCCTACAACCCTCGTGTGTTTCAGCCCACCTCGGGTGGACTTCTCCCACATGCTGGAGGCCCGCTAGGGCTCCTTGCGATGTGGGTTTGGCATGACCCTCCAGGTCATCCCGCTACTAGGGGCCACTCCTGGCTCCTTGCGACGCAGGGTTCTCATGCGAGCCTCCAAGCGATCTCACCTCCGTGCCAGGCTGCGATCCAGGTGATCTCACCCTCTAGCGCCTCCGTGCCGGACCTCCAACGGAGTCCTAGGGCATCGCCTCCTGTGCAGGAAGCACCGCTAGGACCTTGCCAATGTTGTAGGGTGCTCTTCTCATGCCTGCCCACCATCTTCAGGCCTTCAACGGTGTCCTTGAGCGTCGCCTATCTCCCAGCTAGCACCACCATTGCCACCAGGGCACCCTACTCGCATCTCCGCGCTACCTCTCTCTGCTAACTCTATCAAAATACTATTAGGTCTCCGTGATGATTGAGTAATATTACAGGAACTACTTAGGTCAATTTTTTCTTGACCTACACAACCACCATGGCATCTGCAGAGCCCAAGCCCTTGTACCTGACTTCTTCTGTGATGGTACATGGAACTTCTATTAAACTAAAGGGTTCCGAGAGTTATGTACTATGGTATCGATCATTCAAGGTGTTCATTGGTGGTCAACGGAAGAACTACATTCTTGCTAAAGATCCTCTCAAGGAGACATACAAGGACTATGAAACCTGGTACGTGGAAAACTGCCAGGTAATTACTTGGATGACTAACAAGGCTAAACATAGCATCAAATCTTCTCTACAAGAAGACGACAAAGGCAATGTCGGAGAGCCTTGAGAATACTTACTCCCAAAAGACAACCAAGTCCAGACTCTCAGATATCTACCCACAGATTTGGTTTGCAAATCAAGATGATACATCCCTGATAGAGTACTACCAACTCCTCACAGGCCTGTTTGAGAATCTTTTCATCTTTGTGTGACAAACATATAGGAGAATGCACGGAGTGGCAAGTATGTCGCTTCCTATCAAGATTACATCCGCGATACAAGCCGGTGAAGGACTAATTTCTGACTGCTACGACTCTACCCACTCTTGAGACCATCTTTGGTCGACTTCAAGAGCTTGAAATCCCTTCACCCCCTCTGTCTGCTGAGACTATAGCATGTTTCACTAGAGGACGATCCAATTACCAAGGGGGGCGTAGGCGTGAATTTGACCGTGGTCATGGCCATGAGTTTGGACGAGGACATGACTTAGGATGCAGACGTGGACGTGATTCTACTACTGCCCGCTATCCAACATGCACATATTGTTAACGCCTGAACCATCCATCCGAACATTGTTGGGCAAAGTTTGGTATGCCTCCTAATGCCAACAGTGCCCATGAGGCCGCCACATATGATGTCACTTATGATACTACAAACACCTCTCATGATCAGCCTTCTGGTGACAGTCAGAATTCCTTTACTGCGTCTGAGTATGCTCGTCTTCGACAACTGCTGCAGAACTCTACTAATGACACTACTACTTCTGCTTCTACTGCTACTCTGGCACACTACATCAGGTACAATTGCCAGCTCTTCCTCTACATCTACTCCTACGTAGATCATTGACTCAAGTGCCTCAACTCATCTAATGGGAGAAGGTAGTCTTCTCATCTCTTCACGATCGTCTTCCTTTGTGAAGAATGTCCATGTTGCCAATAGAGCACATTCACCTATTACTGTTGTAGGCACAATGGAGTTTTCCTTCAAACTCTGGCTTACTGGAGTTCACTGCGCTCCTGACTTTTTCCTCTTAGTCTATTATTTTTTTACAAGCTATGCACCAAGCTTAATTGTCGTATTATATTTGATTAATTTTGTTGTTATCTTCAGGACACCCGGACGAGACAAATTTTTTGGTGGGGGACATGAGAAGAAAGATCTTTATTATCTGGACATCCCCTCTGACTCTGATTTTGCTGGCGCTTCGTCAATCTCCATCGATCCTCTTCTCTAGCATCTTCGTCTCGGTCATTTGTCTGACAAAGCTCTGTCTTTAATGTTTCTCGAACTCTCTATGCTCAAGCCTTTTGAGTGCGAGGCATGTCAGTTCGGGAAACATCATCGAGCCTTGTTCCCTGCTCGTATTGATCCTTATCGTGAAGTTCTTTTCTCTTTAGTCCATTGTGAGATTTGGGGACCTTGTACGATCTGCACTCTGAGTGGACATATGTATTTTGTAGTTTATGTTGATTATTACAGTAGGTCGTCTCGGGTCTATCTTTTAATGTTCGGAGATTAATAATATTGTCAAAAACTTCTTTCATTATGTCAAAAATATTTTCTCCTCTGGTATACAAATTTTCCATCTGAAAATGCTTTGGAATTCACCAAACATGACCTAACAAACTTCTTTGTGTCTAAAGGTACCATACATCAAACCTCATGCTCATATACATCCCAACAAAATGGGATAGCCCAGAGAAAACTTAGACATCCTCCTAAATGTTGCCCGCACACTTCTTACTCACATGAAAGTTCCAAAAACTTATTGGGGTGATGTTATTCTGACCGTCATTAATCTTATCAATAGAATTCCATCTCCAACCCTAAAGGGATCCACCCCCTTCTCTCTACTTTACCCAACTGAGTCACCCTTTCCTCTTCCATTGCAAATTTTTGGATGTGTGTGCTTTGTTCATAATTATCCCACTGCAGACAAACTTTCTCCTCGTGCAATCAAATGTGTCTTTATTGGTTACTCTCATACTCAAAAAGGTTACAGGTGTTATGATCCAACCAGACTTCGCTATTATATCTTTGCAGATGTAACCTTTTTTTAACAGACCGGTTTCTTCACTCAATCTGTTATAGATGTTCCTCTGGATCTCCAACCTCCACCTATTGTCTATAAGCACAGACAAATATCTTCACTAACAAATGTTCCTTTACCTATTTCTTTGTTGTAGGATGATATGCCTTTAGAAGTATCCCATCGACTGTTGTCCCGGATGATCCTCTCCAATTGCTCTACAAAGAACTAAGAGGAAATGTACTTCTCATCCCATGTCCCATTTCACTTCTACTACTAATTTGTCTTCCACTGACAGACGATATGCATATGCTCTCATGTCTATTTATATTTTGAGAGATCACCATGGTGCTTTGCAGGATTCAGGATGGCGAAAGGCCATGGATGAAGAATGGATGCTCTTATTTCCAGGGGACATGGGATCTAGTGTTGTGTCCCAAGGGGACTAGACCTGTAGCCCGCAGATGTGTCTTTACGACCAAGCAGTCAACAGACGGATCCATTGACAGATTGAAAGCTCGTCTCGTGGCCAAAGGCTTTACACAGACATATGGAGTGGATTACTTTGAGACATTCTCACCGGTTGCACAAATGGGATCAATAAGGACTATACTTTCAGTGGAAACTAATAAGGACTAACATCTTCCAGTGGATGTGAAAAATGTATTCCTATATGGCGACCTTGATGAGGAGGTGTACATGATGTAGCCTCCGGGTTATGAAGTCGAAGGGGAGTGTGTATGTCAACTTCACAAGGCAATATATGGTCTGAAGCAGAGCCCAAGAGCATGGTTCGACGAACATACTACAGAAATCAATACTCTTGGCTTCCAGAGAACAACCTCTGACTATTCTATGTTTGTCAGAAGATGAACAATTTGTACTGTTATACTTGCAGTCTATGTGGATGATATGGTTGTCACAGGTGATGATAAAGGGATACTTGAGACTAAGTCCTTCCTCTAGAAGGTGTTTGTTACCAAGGACCTTGGTCCACTACGCTACTTCTTGGGCATAGAAGTACTACGCACGACAGAAGGCCTTCACCTCTCGAAGAGGAAATAATGTCTGGACATCCTTACTGAAGCCAGATTACTTGGATGCAAGCCCTCTGGTATTCCTGTGGATCCAAAGAAACACTTCACAACCTCTAATCCTATCTTCGAAGATGTTACTCAGTACAGAAGTCTGGTTGGCGAACTTCTTTACTTTATGATCACCAGACCAGATATTTCTTATGCAGTGAGCAGCGCTCGCCAACACATGGAGCAACCTTGTTACAGTCACTGGCCGGATGTTCTTTAGATTCTGCGATACTTGAAGGAATCACCAGGGTGTGGCCTCATTTATGGGGCGAATGAGCACATCAATGTTATCGCATATGATGCTGCTGCTTATGCAAGTTCGCCAGAGGATTGATGCTCCACCACATGATATGCTATGATAGATGGAGGAAACCTTGTTACTTGGAGAAGCAAGAAACAAACTATTGTATCTAGATCCAGGGCAGAAGAAAAGTATAGGGCGATGGCTCAAGCTACCTGTGAGATCACATGGTTATTAACTTTTCTGCAAGAACTCGGTATTGTTGTCACTACTCCTATTCTATTATAGTGCAACAACAAATCTGCTACATACATTGCCAGTTTGCCACGAATCATGTGTTCCATGAGCGAACCAAGCATATAGAGATTGACTGTCATTTTGTTCATGATGTTATCATGATTGAAAGGATTACTACTCCTCACATCAACACAGATCTTCAGCTTGCAGATGTATTCACAAAGGCCTTACCAAAGAAGCACCTTTCCTGGATTGTTTCCAAGTTGGGCATGACTGATAAATATGCTCCAACTTGAGAGGGAGTGTTAGTCATGTATCCTACGGTTCTTAATATATTATTCGTTGTAACCCCACTAAGGGCATTTATGTCTTTTCTCCTATTTAGAGCTCTCTCGGGTTTCGCCCTATATAAGGATCCCTAGACCTCTGGAATAAAACAAGCTATTTCATTCTCCCCCACAACCATCAAACCAGGTACGCATCCTAAGAAGATTAGAAACATAATCCATTATTTTTGTTCATACTACAATGGAGCGGTTACTAACCATGAGCGACATCGGCGTGGTGCAAAATGAAACAAAATTGTAGACACCAAGCAATTTATCGAACTTTAATGTATGTGGTACTGAATGACCTTTAGTAGGTCCGGAACAAATCTGCACTATTAAACTGTTACATTGAACTTCATGAACTACATTGTGAAACTTTGGCTGGGAATAGACACTAATCACACAAACACGAACTTTTAGTTTCAGCTTTCTATAGGATATATATTGTCATACAAGAAGTATTTTCTTTTTTTCTAAATAAATGACCAGGCCTCTGAAAGTGGTTTTAAAATAAGAAATAACCCCTCAAGCAATATCATTTTTTTCATTTCTTTACCTGCTTATGTGAATCCAATTACAGAAACTAGGGATATGGGATCTGTGTGTTTGCTTAAAAAAGTACTCAACCTAGCATAACACCCCTAAAACCATCCTTGAAATCTGAAGGTACTCCTCTCATTCAAGCAATTTCTTATTCTATTCCCAGAGAAATAAAACCTTGCATTATTTTTTAACATATTTACATTAAGATGTCCATTAAAGACCCGTTAAAGATCTTTAATGGAGGGCCTGCTGTGTTTATTACAGATGTCCATTAAAGATCCAAGGGGAGTGGTTGCATGGACAGAAATTTCGCGAAATTTCGACGAAATTTCGGTTTCGATGGGTCCTGGGTCTCGAAACTACACTATATCGATTTCCAGGGTTTCGGTCGAAATATCGCGAGATATCGCCGATATCTCGGCTCGTCTCGATATCTCGGCCGACATATGGAATCCTTGAATAAAAAATTCAGGGAAATGTCGAAATATACCGAAATTTCGGCCGACATCCCCATTTCGCCCGACTTCGTGCAGAGGCAGCTTCTTCCTCTTCCAAGGTCTTCTTCCTTTGAGGTAAGCCAAATTAGGATAAATCTTCTTCAAATTCATTAATTTTTTTAGGGATTTCACTGTTAGGATGTTGATATAGCTTGCCATAGTGTTTAATTTGAGAGATTTCCCCAAAAATAGGTATAAATTTGGAGAAGAAAATTGGGGCTTTTGTGTTTTTTTTGCACAATAGTGCTAGCTATGATCATTGTATCGCAGATCTGAAGTTAACATGAAGTAAAACATTGTTGGAGAACATTTTCTTGGATCTATGTTAGAGAAAATTGGGGCTTTTGAGGTTTAATGTGGAACGATACTGAGTTGTGGTATTATATATTCGGATCTTGAGTTTTTACTAAAAAAACGCATTTGCATGCGATTAAAATAATTATAGGGCGATTTGAAACTATTTTTTTTACATTTGTGCACCTTCGAGATTATGCAATTACGGATGTACCTTCACTCTGTTTGCAATAACACTTCTTCTCATTTAGTCTTAAAAAATACACAGTACTGCCCTTCCGCTATCACATTTATGCACATATATTACATTGAGGGAAGGGAAACGTGTCAATACTGTAAATTTTGTAAAAAATACATGAGTACAAACGTTATTGCAAAAAAGTTAGGAGCTTAACCGTAAATGTAGAATCTTGGAGAGGTACAAATGTAAAAAAAATCATAATCTATAACATACTAACTAAAACCAAATGCCATAAAGATATATATTCATTTATATCCAAATTTTCACAAGGGAAAAATGGGACTGCCATTGGTTTCCCCCACCCCATTTTCTGACTATTTTTTATTTTTTATTTAAAAAATATCGTCATGCATTTGCATCACTGTATTCCTCTAATATGTCATTCCAATTTCGTCAGAAATAGAGACTCTTATGTCTTTCATGTAGAACCTATAATCTTGTATACATTTATAAACAACTTAAGATTTACCATGTCACAGATATGGGTACCCATTTGGTACACGGATATCCGACGGGTATATGGGTACCCGCTAGAAATTACCCGCTTAATAAATGGCCGGATATTGGTAGTGATATTATAAATGGGTATGGGTTTGGGAATAGTAATACCCGCCTTAAACCCGACCCGCTGACATCCCTAATTTCAATCATAAATAAGGTAAAATACATAAAGAGTCCAAAGTTTGATAATAAAAAATGGTAACGCTTTTCGATTTGAATTTTAGTAATAACACATCTTCGTTGGCATTTTATTTTTGTAAGCAACGAAATTAACCTTGCATACGCAATCAACATAATCAAAATTTTGACAAGTGACACTTGATTAGCTATATATCATGATTAGTATTATCGTTGTCGTAATCATCATCATCAAATCTTTAGCGATATTTGTTATATATAATAATGGCATCGGAAATAATATATACCTCGATAGACACTATTTTATTACAACAAAATATATATATATATAAATGAATAATATATATGATCGTTCATTGCTATATCTTTTCGGTGTCGAATTTAATAACAACGAATAATATTATTTGCTAAAAATTATTTTCGATTTTTGAAATTAGTAATAAACATCATATTCATTGCTATATTGCTAATAAAGAATCACGCAACAATGGCTATCATTTGACTTTCTCATAAATACGTTAATACAAATTTCAACAAAAAAAAGTGAGGAAACAATCATCATTATATGAGCGGTTAACTAAAATTAAGACATCCACTTTGAAATCTGATATATACTTAACTTCAGTTGTTAAGAGGAGTTGGAAGGTTTCTATACTATATTTCCGAAGAGGAGACTCTTGGAAATCGCTTTTTACCCCAACTCAAAAGGAAAGAAGAGAAAGAACCGGGGGGGACTATCCTTAAAAAATTACTATCAAGATGAAAGACAATCGATTATCTACCCAAGAATACCGAGATTCACATATACGAGAAAAGGTCACAAATGGAGTTGAACCAAGTAACATTGCAAAGGCATAATGATAGTAGGGTCGGGATATTTCCGCCCTCTGAACCGGACATGAGGGTCTCCCCTCATCCAGCTCTACGCAGGGGAATCCCCACTAACTCCTTCCCCTAATATCCTCCCTTTACCACATCATGGGGGTTGTGAAAAGGATAAACTTAGATAAAATTATGAAAAGTCCAAGTGTTCTCTTATATAGGAGAAAAACCCATTGGATAAAATACAAAAGATAAATAAAGAATTACAAAAGATAAGCAAAAAACAGAAATTAGAATTATCTAAATATATAAAATAGGGATTATCTCAACACTCCCCTCAAGCTGGAGCGTAGATATCAATAAGACTCAGCTTGGAACAACATTTCTGATAAGGTCCTCTTGCCAGAGCCTTTGTAAGTATATCTGCTGTTTGGTCTCCAGAGCCGACATGTGTAGTAGTGATAAAGCCCTTCTGTATCATGTCACGAGTATAGTGGCAATCCACCTCTATGTGTTTCGTCCTTTCATGAAAGGCTGGGTTATTTGCAATGAAGAGAGCAGCTTGATTATCACACTGGAGATGCATGGGAAGAGGTACTTCTATAGTTAGATCAGTAAGAACAGATCTGACCCACATCATTTCTATACTAGCCTGTGCCATAGCCCTGTATTCTGATTCAGCACTTGACCTAGCAACCACCGTTTGCTTCTTACTTTTCCATGAAACAAGAGAATTTCCTATGAACACGACAAATCCAGATGTAGACTTTCTATCTTTTGGATACCCAGCATAATCTGCATCTGCACATGCAGTCACGGACAGAGATGTGCCTCTGCTGAAAAGAAGTCCAGTACCATGTGAAGTCTACAAGTATCTTAGAATCATATGGATTGCATCCATATGTGCCTAACTGGGTTGCTCCATAAATTAACTCACTTTGCTTATTGCAAATGCTATGTCGGGCCTGGTAATAGTTACATATAATAGCTTGCCAACCAGCTCTCTGTATCTTCTCTTGTCGACTTCCTCAGTATCATCATCATACAACTTCATGCTTGGGTCCAGCGGAGTAGTGGCAGGTCTGCAATCTGCCATACCTGTCTCTGAGAGAATATCTATAACATATTTTCTTTGGGTCATTACAAGACCCCGTTGATTCCTGACAAACTCTATTCCAAGAAAGTAACGTAAATGTCCAAGGTCCTTGGTCACAAATTGCTGACCTAGGAAGTCCTTGGCATCCTGAATGCCCTGCTCGTCATCCCCTGTAACAATAATGTCATCAACATAAACAAGAATGACTGTAATACCTCTCTGGGTCTTCTGTATAAACAAGGAGTGATCTGCAGTTGATCTCACGAACCCCCCCTGCTCTATCAAGTCCGAGAGCTTCTGGAACCATGCTCTTGGACTCTGCTTGAGGCCATAGATAGCCTTATGTAACCTGCACACCTTATGACACTCCCCCTCAGCAGCGAACCCAGGAGGTTGATGCATGTAGACCTCCTCCTGTAAGTCACCATAGAGGAATGCATTTTTCACATCAAGCTGATGAAGAGGCCAATCTCGTGTTACAGCAACAGCAAGGAGTACACGTAGAGTAGAATGTCTGACAACTGGAGAGAAAGTATCTTGATAGTCTACCCCATATGTCTGGGTGAACCCTCGTGCCACAAGTCTCGCCTTGTAGCGATCCACACTGCCATCCGTGCAGTGTTTCACAGTGAATACCCATTTGCATCCTACAACTGACGCATCAACGGGAGCAGGAACAAGACTCCACGTACCACGTGACTGTAGCGCAGCCATCTCTTCCTCCATGGCAATCTTCCAATGACTATCCTTGAGAGCCTCCTGGTATGTCCGTGGTATTTGCACGGCTGACAGTGCTAGTGTAAATCTCCTGAAATCTTCTGACAACCTATCCAAAGAACTCTGGGCGGCAAGTGGATAAGTAGCACATATCCTTTTTGGCTTTCGCAGAGCAATTGGTATGTCAAGATCGTCTGCCAAATCATGGGCCTGGGTATCTCCTTCTTGAGAGGGCACATGCTCCTCATGTCTAGAATCCTTTTGTACAGTCAATTCAGTAGTGCCATTGGTAGAAACAATATGCTCATTACATACCTGAGGCGTGCTGGATGATGGGCAAGGCTTGTGAGCAAGGCAAACAGAGCGAGATTTGCGAGAAAAAACACGTGGCAAGAACTGAACCAACGGAGGAGGTGGAGGTGGTGGTGGAGGTGGTGGAAGATGAGGGGTAGGTGAAGAATCAACTGAAGGTGGTTGTGGCATGTATATGTCATCATCAGAGTCAGATGGAATAAGTCTGTCACCTGAAGGAGAAAAATACATGACCGATTCAAAGAAAGTAACGTCAGCACTAATAAAATATTTCTGGCTTAGTGGATCAAAGCAGCGATACCCTTTTGGGTACGAGAGTAACCGACAAACACATAGCTCTAGGAGAGAGCTTGTCACACCCTGGAGAGACATCATGAACAAAGGCAACAGATCCAAACACACGAGGTGTAAGAGAGAAAAGATCCTTCTCGAGAAACACAATCGAGTAAGGAATCTTTTCTCCTAACACAGATGAGGGCATATGATTAACCAAATAACAAGCAATAAGGACAGCATCACCCCAGTAAGCATGAGGAGCGCGGCTCTGTATTAACAATGTTCTGGTTACATCAAGTAGGTGACGATGTTTGCGCTCCGTAACACCGTTTTGCTGGGAAGTGTAGATACATGATGTCTGGTGAACAATGCCATGGAATCTAAGAAACTCGGAAAGATGTAAGGTGCAAAATTCCAAGGCATTATCAGTACGAAGATACTTGACTTTGGCAGAAAAAATATTCTTTATTTCATTAATAAAATACCTTATAACAGATCCAACCTCAGATTTAGTTTTTAATAAGAAAACCCAGGAAAGTCTAGAAAAATCATCCACAACTACGAGATAAAAGCGGTGTCCTTGGAGATCAGGAACATGACTAGGACCCCAAATGTCTAAATGAAGGAGCTCAAATAGCTGAGAACTGCTTCGACTCTGAAGGGATGGAAAAGGGGAACGATGATGCTTCCCAATTTGACATGCCTCACATTGAAAGGAGGATCTCGTAGAAATATGAGGGAGAACAAGGCATAGCTTCTGCAGAGGAAGATGTCCAAACCTAAGGTGCCATAAATAAGGAGAGACAGGTCCTTTAGGTATAATGGAAATACTAGCATGAGGCGGTTGGACCAGTCTATAGAGTCCTCGTTGCTCACGGCCACATCCAATCACCCTTCCCGTAAGTATGTCCTGAAACACAAGGGATGAGGGGTCAAAGATGACATGACAATGCAGATCCTTAGTGATCTGACTAATAGAAAGTAAATTCATCTGAAAAGCAGGAGCATATAAAACATTCTTCAGGCACATGGAAGGTATCAGTTGCACCTCTCACTGTCCTGTAATTAGTAAGTGGTCGTCATTAGCAATAACGACCCATCTGCCAGGTGGTATAGCCCTGTAGGACTTCAACTGTGTTTTGTCTCCACACAAGTGGTGAGAAGCACCAGAGTCCATAATCCATTCTGTCATGTCTGTATTTGTACTACCAGTAAAAGCATATGTGATACCTGAGGAGCTTGAAGAGGCTCTGGATACTGCAGCGGTATCTGTGGTGGTGTCAGCACTAGGAGTCATGATCTCGCGAATACGAGAGACAATATCATCCAGTCGAGGATCGGCCTGTGGAGATGAGATCTCTGAGGGCGTAATCTGCTCTGCTGCTCGACCAGAAATAGGATATCCATGTTTCTGATAGCATGTATCCTCTGCATGTCCAGGCTTGCGGCAGTAGGTGCAGGGACCACGTTGGAGTCCCCCACCTCTTCCTCGAGGTGTGCGTCCTCTGAGCTGGGTCGCACCACCTCGTCCACGAGAAGCGACCATCGCTGAGGAGTGTGAAGACGTGGGTGTCGAAGGGATGACGAGCCGACTGAGACGGCTATAGGCCTCTTCTATAGGGGGAATGGTTGCTCCTGTGAGAAGATGAGTACGTGCAGCATCATATTCTTTGTCAAGTTCAGCCATAAAAACTCCAACCATCGTGGAGTTCCTATATGTCTTCTGCTACTCAGTAGACGTCGTAATGGGCATGTAGCTATGAAGCTTTTCGAACATACCGCGTAGTGAAGAATAGTAGACATGTAAGGGGCGACCATTCTGCTTGGTGTTGTAGATATCAAACTGGAGTTGAAGAATCTTGGCTTCATTCTTTGCCTGGGCATAGGTGGATGCCAAAGTGTCCCACATTGCCTTCGCAGTTGGCTGAGTTAGTATATCATTAGCTATTTCTATAGAAAGAGTCCCACAAAGCCAAACGCGTGCATACGCGTCATCTTGCTTCCAAGAAGCATTTGCTCTGTTCTTCTCCGTTGGTTCTGGATCTGTCAGGATGTGTTCTTTGTTGTTGCACTGCATGAGGGTGAGAAACTGCATAAACCATAATTCATAGTTGGTCCCATCCATCTTAATGGGAGCCGGGCCCTTGAAGGCTCCAGAGAAGATGTCACCCTTGTTGTCGGCCATGATGTGGAATAGCCAAACAACGGAGTTCAACCGGAGAGTAGACAGATATAATGAAGTCTACAAAATCATACGAAGGATTGGTTGTATGTGTAACTCATACAACCATCCTTGTTAGTCCTTGTTATTTGCTAGGACCGAAAAAAAATGAACCGTGCAGAACTGTTAATAGATAAGGCGCGGCGCACGATCTGGACGCAGAACGTCAAGTTTCTCACGTACGGATCTTAGACGGGCAGGTCGCAGGGGAAATGCTGGGCAACTTTCCTCGATCAATTCCCAATCGAAGGGAAAACACAGAACAGAGGGGCAGATGTCGATGCTGGACCGATGCTGGTCTGATGTCGCACACAGGCGCCTGGATTCGCGAGATGCACGATGGGCCAGGGGACACAGGCGATGCCAGGCCGAGGGCGCCGCATCTGAGGACGCACGCAGAACGAGATGAGGAGGACACGCAGGCCGAGGGGCGCGCAGCCGAGGGGCGCCGAGCGCCAGGTGAAGGGCGCGCAGATGCGCAGCCAAGGGTCGCCGAGCGCCCAGGCGAGGGGCGCGAGCGTCGCGGCCGAGCGAGGGGCGCTGGCGCCTGGAGATGACGCGGGCGAGGGGCGCCGAGCCCCCAGGCGAGGGGCGCTAGCGCCTGGGGTCAAGCGCGGCGAGGGGTAGTCGCCCAGGCACGCGCGAGGTTTCCAAGAGGTGGCGGCACGGGTTACGGGGTTAGGTTTAGGGATGGATTAGGACTCTGATACAATGTGAAAGGGATAAACTTAGATAAAATTATGAAAGGTCCAAGGGTTCTCTTATATAGGAGAAAAATCCATTGGATAAAATACAAAAGATAAATAAAGAATTACAAAAGATAAGCAAAAAAACAGAAATTGGAATTATCTAAATATATAAAATAGGGATTATCTCAACAAGGGTTTACAGGAGATCCCAGAGTCTCGCTCGGAAAGGCTGCTCTCCCCTTTGCACCTCGGAAAAGTCTACTCATATACTTTCTTTTTTTGAAGCAATCAATAAGGCCGGCTTTATGAAAGCTACTGGTCAAGTCGGAGACTCCCCCGACTCCCCCTAGCAACTGATATTCAAAATATTTGTTTTCTTTCTTGCGCAGGCAACGACTCTCAGGAGGAGAATAAAGACCCGAAATATTAGGTACTTCACCAATGCAAAGAGCGTGGATATAAAAGAGCATAAATAGGAAAATGCAAGAAAAAAAAGCCCAAAGAAACAAATAATTCAAGATCATAGAAGGGTGGGTATAAACAGCATGGAAAGAGGAGTAAGATCAGAGCATATAAATTAGGGCATCTGAAGAGGGTGCAGATTAATGGTATACGTACATCTGTTCCCATCGTGACGACAACATAGGGATCGCTGATCTTCCGCGCATCCCTGCTCGCAAGTTCCGATCCTTTGAGCACCTTCACCTTCAGGATTCCCAGGAGATCGTCGTGTCTCGCCATGGCGGTCTCACCAACCAGTTCCTCTCTCTCTCTCTCTCTAATTGTGGTGGAGCTTGATTAGGGGCTGACGGCATGGCCCATTTGATCATGTGGACGAGGTGGGAAGGCCAACCTTTCTAGAAATCACATGGACCGGTGAGCCGTGACCCCGTCACATGGTGGACCCCTTTCCATACCGCTCGATATACATATTCCTGCGCGAGCAGATCTTTTGGGTTACTGCAGAGGTCTGATGTAAAGTGAGATCAAGTCCGAGCCCGCTTCATCAAGATCGAACGAGGTATTAGCACCAAATTTGATGCTGATTTGTTGATTGAAATTCTCCCGTTACAAGCTGTTGGATATGCCTTGAACTTTCCATCGTATTTAGGATTTGTATTTGAGTTTTGAACTTGTTTGTGTTGGATTGAGATGATCATTCTTCCTCAAGTTACATTGTGTTCTTCCCATCATAGTGGATTTGATCTTTTGCTCGTGCTTTTTTCCACTTTACACTAGTACGTTTTTTCCCCGTTAATCTGTATGTCTTATTATTTAGTCGGGCGAATCTGAAGTCTGGATGAGCCATTTCATATTTCCATGTGCTCTTTGGGAATCCAATGGATGCCCCTTACGAGGCATTCGGTTTGGGAATAAGCTTTAATAAGGATGGAGAATAAGAGTCTATTCTATGTTCGGCTAGAAAGATGGGAATAAGGAGAATAAGGTGGAATAATGGTAGGTAAGGTGGAATAAAGATAGGAATAAAGATAGAATAAGGTGAAATATTGAGATATGGATGGGAATAGCCGTACTTTTGGAAATCGTGCCAGGTAGAGAATTAACTCCTTATTTCAGTGCTTATTCTCCAAACGAACAAGACCTTAATGTTGCGATTATGAAAGAGAAAGATACACTCTCCAACCTTGACTACTATAAATGCTTCTTCTCCATTGCTCTCTCCCACTAGTTTAATCTATTTGTTTTTCTTCCATATGACGGTTCTCTAAGATGTTTTCGAGGACAATCAATGTTGGAATTAGGGATGAGTATCAGGTCGAATCCTTGTAGTTCATGTATTGCCCAGACACAAGCCCACTTATCATATCGAGTTTTCAGGTCAGGTCAAGGCCTAATTTATTTCTGTTTGTAGGCCCAAGCCACAAGGACGAAGCAAGGAATTTGTACTTGGGGGTCAAATTATGGAGACTATATATATAATTTATCTTTGTTACTATTTCTCGTTGTAATTAATAAAATATGTTTCGAGTGTATTTCAGAAAGATATATTTGTAAACTTACAGTTTCACGTAAATATTCCAACAAATATTGTGTTGACAAAATGACCGTTACAAAATTCATTAAATCAAAATACATTTCCATTAATACAATGTTAAGTTATACCAGTAAAACTAAGATTTTGAAAAAATAATATTATATCACTCCTAATGTAGGAATGTAAAGTAGATATATATGCACCGATTTCATATAATATTACACATTAGATGTGCATATGGATAGGATTGGACCCGATTTTAGTTTAATCCATGTCCAATCCAACCTTAACGGATTTTATCTTTTTTCAATTCAAGCCAATCCATCAAATATCTGAATCCAGACCAATCCAATCCATCAGATTGCATATTGGATCGAATTGGTACAGATTTTTTATACTTTTATATTCCATCTCAATTGTTACCAACTCATGTTTGTACTTTATCAGACACTAGCTCTCAACATTTAAACTATGGCTCAAATAAGATCATTTCACAATGAAATAATACATGTCATTAATAATTTAAAAAGAGACATTATGGTGATGGCTTAAAAAAAATCACTATATAGTTATTTTGTTGTTGGGGTTATGTGTAACATGTAGTTACGCAAAACTTACGAATGTTGATAATTAGATTATTGCATTCATATCATATTATGTTTTTTATTGGGAGATAGGAGGGATTAGGGATGCAGACAGATGGATATTGATATGGATACCTGTGTTATCATATCCTAATTATCCATTTTTAAATACGAATGCGATGCGTATAAAGATATCAACTGATGAAAAATATATTATCATATCCCTAAAAATGGATATCGGTATAAAATTTGTACTGATCATATAAGAATAATATTATAAATACTCTATATATTCCCTTAAATATACATGTATTGGATGAAATACATATGATACAAATATTCTAAATGTGCTTATATCATAACAATTATACCAAATATGACAAAGTAGGTATACAATTATGTAATATAAATTTAAAAAATAAATACACAACTATATTTATATATATGGATATACACATACGAATATATATTTTTGTTGATATGAATGTGATATCGGATTTGATGAATCTACATTTCATCATCTTTATTCAATCAATCTGGCCTTAAAAACTCTAGTAAATGCATGTAAATAGGCTTAATTTAGACTTTTTATCATACATGCATCATTGTGTAAATAGTGTATAAAATGCGGTTTTTAAAGCCAAAATTATATAATAAAGAAAAGAAAAGAAAGAGAATAAAATATTGTAAATATTTTATGACCCAAAATCTTAAGACCTAGGCATCTCGATGATTAGGTCGATAAAAAATAAAGTAGAGGGAGATAAGGGCCAGAATCTAATAAAATTCCTTTATTTAATCCATTTTTTATTTATTTTGGGACCTATTTTTAGTTCCACGTTGTATACTTCAAATAAAAAAACTTTATACATGAAAGTTGTAGATAATTAAATAAAGAAAAATATAAAATTAATTTCATATAAAAATAATGTACAGGTCAAAAGTTATGATCTGAATAAGATTCCAAAATCTCAACTTCCCAGACCTTTGTCTCTCAAATAAAAACTCGAAATGTATCAAAATCATCTTTAATTGTATATAATTTTCAATGATCTATTTAATGAAGGTGGTTTCGTATTTTTTGGAGTTACGGTTTGAAAGTTGAGTTTTGGACCCCTATTGTATAACTATACCGATTAAAATATTCATTTATTTATTATTCATTATTTTTATTATTTCATATTTTTATTATTTCATAAATATTATATATGTACATATTAAAACTGGAGTAAAATGATAAATAAAACATTAAAAATAAAATTCTTGTATAAAATACATAGATGAATTACCAATGTACAGTGTTAGAACCACATTTTTGGCCATTTTCGCCGATTTTTGGAGGACGCATCGTGCATATTTTCACGATGAAGTCTTTTTCTCCTCTTATATCCACCATACACACTCAGGGTATATATTGAGGATTGGATCATGGATTCGTTCTATTATCTTCGATCTTTGGAGCATGTTCATCACGTTGTCTGACCCCCCTCTGTTGTGCGCCAGAACATTAGTTTTTGCCCATTTTCTCGAATTTTTATAGGCCGATTCTTTCACCAAATCGCTGGGCTTCCTTCTTGACATTTTCTCCCCATACATCCATTATACACACCCAATCATTATACTGAGGGTTGAGTTGTCGATTCTATAGATACACACCGATCTTCTTGCCATCTCATCAACTCTCTAACCAGCCTCTGCCACTCCTATCAGAGCCTCGTTTTTGTCCGTTTTCTCGGATTTTTCAAGGTCGATCCTTTCAACCAATCGCTAGGTTCCCTTCACGACTTTTTCTCCTTGATGTAGCCTTATACACGCCCAGAGGTTGCTTGAAGGATTGGATCAACGATTCGTTAGATATCCATCATTCTTTGGAGCCGCCCACCTCACATGTACAAAACACATCTTCTTCCCATTCATTTTTTGAACCCTCTTGGACCCATTTTGGCCACCCTTCTTGGATCTAAAGATAGAGTGAAGTGACAGTGAGCTCTCCATCTCCTCGGAGGCGCGGCTAGGTGAATCGAAGGGCGGCTCTACCCCCCCCCCCCTCTGGCCACCGACCGTCGAGGTTCCACCTTCCTGGTTTCTAGGCCAGTCGAGGTCATTTTTTTGCTTGTCTTCTTGCTCTTTATTCACTTGTAGATCGTAGATTTACTCTAGCATTTTGTTTACTTGCTTTTTAGTCACTTAATCACCTAGTTCACCCCTCGCCGGAGCAAGCTCCGACGAGCTTCCAACCCATCATTTCGACTTTCATTCATCCTCCTCGACGCGGCTCACATCTCACTGCTGCCATCCTCCGTTATTCTATGTATCCTCATACACAACCCCCTCCATCTTCGGCCACATACGGTGGTCGGAGCACATCCTTCTTCCCTCACCAAATCGAAGGAAAACCCATTCATATCCCATTTTTTTGTGTACCTAACATCTTGGCCGAGTTTTATACTTGAGCCCTTCTTCCAATTGCAGGTACATCGGAGCACTTTCACGCACATCCCCTTATTGTCCAAGAGCAGCTTGACGCCACCTGGATTAGTGGTACATCGGCGCACTTTCACGCACATCCCCTTATTGTCCAAGAGCAGCTTGACGCCACCTGAATTAGTGGCAAGTTTTGCGGCTATACCCCTACATTTTTGGCATATTTCAAGAAGTTTTCGAGTACATTTTTGAACTGCAGTTTCGTATTTACCTTTTCATCTGTACCCCTGCACTTAAACACTCATAAATCATTCATCTGAACTCTGTTTTCTATGATATTAATTTTAGAAAGATGCTTCAAAGACCTACATCGGGTCAAAATTTCAAAATATTCTGATGTATGAGCTATTAATGGTTATTTTTTGAACTCAGGACACTGATTTGGTGTATTTTGTTAATAACTCTTTCAATACATGACATCACTTGCTCATTTTTGGATATGTTGTAGAAATTAGTAGGGCCGAAGTTGTGTTCAAATTTCATCAAAAGATATTGCGATTTGTGTCCTGTAGAATTTCCACAATATTTTGAGTGATTGATTTATTTCTTGAGCATCTTTCATCTATTTGAAAATCTAAAAATATGTCCTTGTGCCCCTAAGTTTGTTCTCCAATCAGGGATTTTTGATGTATTTTTATCATGTTGTTTGATTAGTAAAAAAATCAAAAAATCATTTCTACCTTCCTACAATCTTTTATTTTTAGTATATTTATTACCTTTTTGAAAAATTCCAAAAAAATATATTCTGTTTGTTTCTGTGTGTTTTAACTTCAGACCAAAATCAATAAAAAATTTAAAGGAACCCCCTAAAAATAGCAAAACACCAAAAATCTTCATAAAATTCTTAAAAATTCCATAAAAATCCTAAAAATACAATTTCAGTTTTTGAATTTTCCCTATTTTGTTATCTTTATTTTAAAATTCATTTGAAAAGTTTTGATTATGTTTGATATTTTTCATCCTCATTTTTGTTTCGGCCAGCAACTTATCTCACTGTTTATTAGTATTTTTTGCCCTTAAAAATACCAAAAAAATTAGGAAAAATCTATAAAAATCATAAAAATATTAGAAAAATATAAAAATCACAAAACATTCCATTTCCTGTATTTTGAGCATTTTCCCCTATTTTTATCCCTCTCTTATCTCTAGTGTACATATATATTCCTATATACATTATATCTTTATTAAAAGAAAAAGAAAATATAAAAATATAAAATATAAAAATAAAATACAAAATCAGTAAATTAAAAACCTAAATATAAAATATAAAATCAGAAATTAAATAAAAAAATATAAAATTCAAAACCCACAAAAAATAGCACTTGTAGGCATTTAACCACTTTCACATTTGTGAGCATTATTGCCTTATTCTACATGTTTGCTCCCTGTTTTCGACACTCTACATACTTGCACTATACACATATTTTTTAGAGTTATAATAAATTTTAACTCCACACTTTGATTTCCATTGCTTGATATTATTCGTGGGTTAGTTGTTGATGTAATCGGGATTTGCCGAGGGTCGCCGCAGCGACTTTGTCTCCGCCTTGTGTGAGACATTTAGACCCTCGTATCTCGCGGTTAATCAGTATATGTATTCATTTCAAAATATATGCGAATACGGATGTCAAAAATCTGTATGATATGGATATGACGGAGGTTTAGATGCGGATATATTCGAATCTATACAACTTGTAAATGGGAGATGGGAGACCATTATATACAACTTATTATTGTTTATAGTTAATTATTTATATATAAAATATATTCTATTATAATAATATAAGATAAGTAAAGAACTAATTGGGAGACGGGGGACCAAGCCCCCTTCCGCCCCTCCTTGTCTCCGTCCTTGCCAAGCCAGCCAAATTTTAATGGGTCAGATTCGGGTCGTGGAAACTCATATGTACATTTGAGTTGAACTTAATGCTACAGACAGTCCACTAACAATTAACCCCAAAGGCAAGTTGTTGTTGACCAGAAGCGTCAATGTGCAACTTCATCTATCAACCTGGGAAACTAGACACCTGATGCTGTTTATATCTGAAAAATTCAAGTGGAACGTTCTGCTGCAATTAGATAACTGTAGCCTCAAAATCTCTCATATATGAGTTAAAGTTAAGATCATCTTTCCCGCACATCAGTTTTGCAGCTTCTGAAATCAGCAGAAATAACTTGCATTTATCTTATCTTTTTCATGTTACGGCCATCTAAATCTTCAACTCCATAAAAGAACACTTAGAAATCATTGCTGGTTTATCTGTATTAGATTTATTTCCATGTATTCATTGATTTCAGCATGAAATTAGGGATAAAATATGCATATATGCATATATTGTTTTTGCTGCTGGTTTTGTTTCTATTTGATGGCTGAAATCATGCAGCTCAAGCTGCTTCAAATGCTCTTTCATGCTGAAAGGACAGATAACTCCAAGGATAGCTATATCAACTCTGACTGAGATACCAATTTCAAGCACAATCCAATTTACCCGCCTCATTGGAAAACTTCTAGAAAGCGGATCAAAAATTAAGAAAAATAAATTACATAGAAAATGAATAAAATATCAGTAACACGTTATAAGTGAGATATGTCAGACTTGCAGTAGATTACCAAGAGATGTTGTTTCACCAATTCAACCACTTGAAAAAAGATTGCCAGAATCTAAAAGCATAACACAATAAAGAATATCAGTTTTTTATTTTTTTTACTACATTAAAAAACTTAAAATATTTACTTACATATAAATGATCTTGGGAGTAATAGAATCAAAATAGTTGCAATTCAAGCCATCCAGAACATAAGGATCACACATATTCACCACTCACTAATTTCCAAGGCAGGGACTCCAATACTCTTTGAGAGCCTTAGAATCCAAACTATGATATCCATAAAAATCATATCCAAATCATAAACTAATTATAAAAATGTTTAACATCATTTTAAAATAGCTTAACATGATTTAACAGTGTTCAGATTTAGTATAACTACCATTGTTCAAAATAAAGGAAGATTGAAAATTGTAGATTCCGTGCATTATCTAACTAAGAAGGAGAGCTAATTAAAAAGGGAATTGAACCTCAAAAGAGTGTCACTCATCCCACAAAAGATATTTATACTAATAATTAGTACTTAATGAAAATTATAATATTTGTACTGAATTATTTGATTACATAATTACTTTTAAGGACATCTTTCACTGTGATTTTTTTTGTAAAAGTATGGTGATAAAGTTTGACTGATTTTCGGATCTACAAGAAAGATAAAATTTTAATATAATAGTAAAATAAATGTAATTGACTAAAGAAAGTATCTCAACAAATAAAGTAGATGTTCATTTGTTTACTTGTCTTCATCTTGTTCATCAAAATTTACATCTATTTGCTCGTTTTTCACGAATCCAATCTCGTGCATGAATCAATGTTCACCCGGTTTGGATTGGAGTCCACTTTGATAAGGATCTAAACTCTGCCACATGTGATAAATGCACTCTATGAAGCTACAATGGAAACTAGAATGACAAGATTATCGTGAGTCATGAATACCAAGATTCGATTATATGTGTGTATGCTCAGATGCAATGCGGCATCAAGGAGGAGCTTCCGGCACATGAAAATTGAAATTCTATTATATATGTATATGCAAGGAACTGTAGATCATAAAGTTCTCTATATGGGAAAGTAATGTGGGATGAACTCCTCTCGAAGGGGGTGGAAATGGTAGATGGTTGAGTTTCCAACCTCGCGAGGAGTTTAGGTTGGGACGGTGGTGACTTAGTTGTATTAATAAATCGAAGATTTGAGATTGAAAGTTGGGCATATGGTGATATATATGGGGAGTATGAAAGAGGAGTAGTGAAATAAAACAAGGGGAACCGGAAAAGACGATGGGGTTACTTACTTGGATAAAAACGTGGACGAAAAGATTGGTGCTTAGTTCACAAAGAATCTTCTTGGTTATTACTTTGATGCAATGCTGCCATGAAGAAGCTCATACAAGCTCTAGAAAGCATGCTACATGTCTCAAAAGAGACTACAGATCTCAGTCACCTTCCTAGGAACACGATGGCGATCACAGGTTGTCACCTCGACGACCTCAGAAGCTCGTCATAGTATATAGGGTTTTGGTTGGGAAAGGTGGAGATGGGGGCGTCAGTATGACTTTGGTGAGGGTTTTAAGGGGTAAAACATGGGTGAACGATCAAAGCTAGGGGTACGAGAGAGAGAGAGCAAAGGGTTGTTGATCGATGGTTTGGTAGAGGTCTTAGGAGAATTAGGTTGGTCAGAAATCATGGTGAAAAATGTGTTGACCACCTCGCAAAGGGCTCTGCACTTGGCCCGAGTTGAAAATAACTCCTTGAGGTGCCGAAACGAGGCAAACCAACTGAAAGGATATGGTGAGATCCTTAAGCGCATCACGGAAACGTGAGGATCGCATCGTATGTGTTCGAGAGCGACTAGTCGTACTAGTAGCTCGATGCACGGAAATTAAAATTTTTCATGTGATGAAACCACATGATCCAAGAACACTTCTCGGATCGTTTCGTCTAAACCACAAACAAGTAATAGGATTACCTCTTGAAGCGTGGTTGCGATCGAGTCTCTAAACGAAGAGACCTCCTGTCTCAAGTCCGATCCGACGGAGGAGATGCTTGCGAGCATGTTGATGAAGCATGTGCTTCTCGCAATCCATGTTGATGATCCAAGCAGTGAATCTCCTGATCTAGACACACGAGATCCGACGTCTTCTTCACGAGCGGGCTGCACCGAAGGAGACGGAGATCCACGAGTGAACGATCGGAACATAATGACGACGCTGCGGCGATGGAGGACTCCGTCTAGGCCATCCATGGTGGACGACCATGAGAGAGGAAGAGAGAGGACTGACGTGTAGAGATAAGGAGGAGACTTATGTTCTCTTGTGTGTTGTGTAAAGAAGAGCAAAGGGGTGACTCTCCTTTTATAATATTTTGGGATCCATGGATCTCAATCCATGGGCAACACAAATCCAATGGCCTCACATTGATTTGTGTTTCTTTTAATGGCTAAGATTTGTGTTGGTAAAAACCAACAACAATTATTTGTTATCTTTGAAATAAATTAATATATTGAAAATCAATCAATATATTTCAATATAAATCAAAGCAACAAACATGGAATATCTTAGAAAAGAATCAAGCCTCTTCCATGTATAGAGTGGACCGGCCACCAACTTTGAGAGCCCAAGTTGGCCGTCCACTCCATGTATGGAATGGATACCTTTTCATTCCAATTATGCTTAGATCTTATATCTCACATAATATTCCACATATGCAACAACTTTTATTACAAAATATTCACCAAAATAATTCCAAATTATTTTGTGAATATTGCAATCTTACCATTGGAAATTGTGAATCACATTCGCAACCTAAAATAAAATGTGAATTGCATTTTCAATTAATTGTTCAACGTGAATCCAATTCACATTAACATTTAATTAACAAGTGTAAATTGCAAATAACTCTCTCTTATATATTATAAATCACATTTATAATATATGACTAATATGGATATTGATATCCAAATTATTCAATCCAAGAAATTAAATCAAATTTAATTATCTTGGATCTCTATTCTCATGTGCCCAAATAATATGAATCACAATCACATTATGTTCATCTTTGATAATCAAATCCACATTTAATTATCTAAGATAGCTCTCTTTATAATATGAATCGAATTCATATTAATCATGATAATCAAAATCACATTTAATTATCCATTTTCTCAATGCTCGGATACTCATATCAACAATCAAAATTATCATGAACCTTTCAGGATAATGCGTTTTCTCCGCGAATACTTGGAGATAAGGACAGGGCGATTGTATTGTTCCACGTATAGTGACTTGGATATTGAGATCTTATCTCAAATCCAGATCACGGGCCTCCCATAGATGCTTGATTAAATCAAGACCGCAAATCTAATCTTCCCATTGCATCTGAATCACATTTAGATCAATGTCCAACAATTGGACCAAGATCAGATTACTTCTCTACTGAGAGGAGTCACTAAAATCAGACCTGTTTCATCACTCACTAGGAAATGGAAGCGTCATGGTTATACAATTTCAGTTTAGATCACATCACCCTCAGGTATTCCCAATACCTGTACATCCTGGCATACTGGAAGACTCAGAATAAACCCGAAGTATTAGATCAACTTTATACTGTCTACTTCATGGTTTTATCAGTAAGTTTCTCATTCGATCATTGGGAGTCGGTATCGATCATATATTTTCCAAAAGCATATATCATATATAGGTCTTGATCATATACTTTCCAAAGTATATATCTAACCTACAAATTCAGTCAGGCTTCCAAAGCGAGACGACCGTGCACGGAATTTGATTCTTCCCAATATCTCCTGAGTGAGCTCATGTCTTCCAGTTCAGTAATGAACTGTATGATCCCTTTGAGAGATCGTATTACTCATATGCCCTTACATGCACACCAGCGCGTTGGTGTATAGACCTTGATTAGGCCATCAACCTATTGGTCTGCCAAAATGTACATACTCAGACATATAGTAATAATCTGTCTCCGGTCAGAGGATGCGTGCCTGTATCGTGACAGCATACGAATATAGGACTTTGGTTATCTCGATCTCGTTAAGTCAACTCTTGACCTAACTTATCTAACACCTCCGAACTCTATTCCTATGCAGAGGACCTGCATCTTGAGGTCAGTCAGATATCAGCCTATGTGAGAAAGGATTGCCATCTCCTACTCAAGCTGGAGATCATCTCTTAACAATCATTGATGGTGCTTGATGAGTCATCAATCTAACCCTTTAGATATTGATCCAAGCACCATCCTCTATGATTCAATTATTGAATTCAACAGCTGTATGATTATGAAGATGGTCATGGTACATAACCCTAATTGTACTAAGGATTCTATTATGCAAATTATTTATTCTTCATTTCAGATCACGGAATGATATGTGCAATAACATTTATTGCATAATGGCTCGTCGTGGGCTCGCATGTCCAACACCAAATATAATTTCAAAAAATATCATAAATATTGTAGATACTTTAGTAGATGGCCTCAAATAAAAAGAACGTAAAATTATTTTAAAAAATGAGATATGCATTTTGGAGAAAATGCGTCCTTGTAAACAAACCTTGTTTTGAGATATATCTTGGTTTGAGATTTCATTATAATTGTTTTTGTTTTCTTGTTAATAATATGTACCAAATATGTGCGTATGCATGCACGTATGTATTATTTTGGTTATACTCATGTTTGTATTAGTGTTATCTTTTGATTCCATCATATGTAATAATAAATAAAAATTTCAAAAGTTGCAACATAGGTCAATTATACCAATGTAAATGAATATATTTTTGTTCCTTTGTATTTTGTAATTTTATTTTTTTATATAGTTGTATATGAAGATAGGACATGAAAGGATATAGTAAAATTGAAACCAAGTGGTATAGTATCATGTGTACTCTATAGTATTGGTCATGTGTTTGATTTTTTTTTGAGTTGTTGTTGGTTCCCTTCTCTCTAGGGTTTTTGTCGAGGTCTATCCTCTTCTCCAAGGCTTCCTTCAGCTATGTCCACCACCAAAAAAAGTATCTGAACAACACTAAAGCTGTTGGGAGGGTAGGTTCTGGGGCGATGGCGATCCTCTAACTCCTCCATCCTTTCCATCGTTGTATCAGGTATGGTTCATGAGCGCGTCTCAAACTCTTCTCAAGTGTGTCTTTCCTACTTCCCCCGCTCGTCTCGATCGCTCCTTCTCCTTTCACTCCCTCTTCATCAGGTCCCATCCTAGCTTGGTCTGAACTTCACTGTAACCTTGCGCGATATAGCCATCTATTCTGTTATCAGTGAACTCGAAATGGCGTGCCGTTGTTTTTCTAAGCGAAATGCAAATCATCAAATCATGAGATCAAATGCTCTGAATGCATATCTGGACAAAAAAACTACAAGAGCGAACACCTCACGATTATTACCGTCTAGACTAAAAACCAGAGAACATATCAAGCAAAAGATATCTAGCAAGTCATTGGGTAAACCTTCCACAAAACATCGACCATCGCTACCTTATCTCAAAAAAGGCTATCACTTTCTCAACCTTAATCCACAATGCTCCCTAAATCTACAAAACATGAGCAGTTTACCTAGAGAGGAGGATCAAAATTCCACCCATCAACATAATGGAAACAACCTCAACAGGATTTCAAATGAAATATCAGTATTGTTTCTCAAAGTCTGAACTTATACCCGGTGAAGTCAAATTTGAAGATCCCATTTTTAGAAAACCAAAATTCGATCGAGCTGGTTTGTGTTGAAGACAAGACTTCATATGATTGCATGCTGGAAATAAGCAAATCGATTCCCCCATCTTTTTCTCCGATGAAAGAGGATTTGGATATCCCATCTAACCCTTCTTGGTTACTGGACTTAATTTTCAAAACTCGATTCGATCATAGCCACAGGTCATAATTATTTAAGGAGAAAGTTCCTATACTGATGGTTGCATCCAAAAAATGAAATGAGATCTCCAACACCAGAAAATCCTATTTCATCATGTTTAACCATAACTCAGCCTATTCAAATCAATTAACCGACCATAGAAAGCTTGCGTTGAAATTGAACGAGAAACAATTTTCTTCACCGAACTCCAATTCAAATAAAAATAAGAGGTGACAAAACTCTGCCACTAAGGGAAAACATCAAGGGAAAAAATCTAATAAAAAATATCACATGTGATTAAAGATGCTCCCATATCTTTCTTCTTGGTTGGGAGATCATTGATTGCATTCACAGTATATATGATCAATGTATGTTTCTTTCATTTGTTGCGTCTGTTTTTATAGGGCTGATGCTTTGATGTACATACCTCTTTCAGCCCTTTCTTTATAGAAGGCATGCATTTCATGGCCTTTAATAAAGGCATCTCAAGAAAGATATTATGAAGAATCTTAATGATTACAGAATGAGGTAAAGCACTTTTCAATTTTCCGATTTTTTAGTGTTTTTCATAGCATCCGAAAAAGGAATATTTACATAACCAAAAGCATTGTTCTTATTTACAATATAACCATTTTTTACAAATGATTGCCTAGAAGGTTTGCAGTCATTCAAAATAAGAGGAAAAGTAAAAGAAACAAGAGCTTCAGATTTGGTGATCCGTGCATGATCTGTTGCAGGTGTGG